>JAHFZB010000079.1:0-271591 GCA_036884735.1 Huso huso | reverse complement strand
CTGGTATTATGATGTCAGATAACCGCCTCGATGAACTATTTTCTCTACATGCACTGCAGCCCATATATATATAGCAGGCAGAGAGCAGGAAAGAGTGGTATATATATATGGCATATATATGAAAGAGGGTGGAGAGCATGCAATAAGGTCCCAATGTCTGTATATGTAGAATGTTACCGACGCTTCGGGGCGTTGTGGCACAAGATGAAGTTGAGTGCCCAACCCCCGAGAAGTCTGTATTCGATGTATACTGACACCCCTGTACCATTACTAAACAGTGGGATGTACTACCAAGTCGAGATACACCATGAATCATCACTTTACGGCTTAATATGTTGTATACCTCTAAATAGCTACTTTGATTTACCTTTATCAAATCAAAACGCTTCAAATCTGTTTTCATTTCAAATGTAATCTGACAACCAAATAAGTTTCAAAACTGCTAGTTTTCCTTAAATTTCAAACCAGCCAATCAGGATAATGAGAAAAAAAAAACATGCGACTACGGTTTCAGTGTTTTTTGTTGTGTTTAAGAATAAGAACATAAACAAGGTTACAACAAGAGGAGGCCATTTGGCCCATCTTGCTCGTTTTTTGTTAGTAACTGGCTGATCCCAGAATCTCACTTAGTGCTCATTTTAAAATGACCCTGAGTACTGTCTATTTAAGTTTTGGTTTCTGAATTACAACAGAGAAATGTGTTAATTGTGAAATTAATTTGTAAAGGAGAGGCTAAAGGAGAGACAAAAACACTGAAAACTGTAGCCTTCAGCCTGTGTGTGTGTGTGTGTGTGTGTGTGTGTGTGTGTGTGGTGTGTGTGTGTGTGTGTGGGTGCGTGTGTGGGTGTGTGTGTATGTGGGTTGGGTGTGTGGGTGTGTTTGGGTGTGAGGAGGGAGACTGTCTTTCGGAGAAAAATGAGGTAGTCCATTTTATTTGCAGCACAGATCTAAAGATCAGTCCATTCATTTTCCTGAAAACACCATACAATACTGCCTCCTGTTCTTCCACTTCATGCATGTCTTCAAAGTTCTGCGCATGTGCAGATAGCAAAACGACACCATAATTTGTTAATTGCCAAATACTATATTACAGTGTTTTATTTTGCAATCATTTTCACCGATTTTCTTGATAAAGCATGCAGTATCGTACTTTAAAAAGTTTTAGACACAGTGCTGCACCTGACATTTATAAAGCCCTGATCAATAAAACAACTACAATGTATTATAACGCCCTCTGAGAGGTGATATTATTTGTACATATCTGATGGACCCTGGAGCCAATTCAATGCATACAGGCCCACTGTGCCATCATTTGTGCATATTATCTTAAGGTTTACAATGGTCATGTATGCATTACTGAATTGTTTTGCATCTCAACCGTGATAATAACAATGTATCTAATGTTTTGCCATCTGGTATTGCAACTGCCCCATACTGCAAACATTGCAGTTATTTCAATAAATCGACAATTCACCAGTAAGCCATAAGCTTTGCAAAATTCATTGCCCTTGATATTTCATTATTATGTTTTTTATTGTCAAATTACCCTTTTGCTCTGTGAAATAGATATTTTATGAGGCTACAAACGGTTGTTGTTGCTTGGTGGCTGCAGAAAACAGAGAGCCAAGGCAGAGACAAATTGAACATCTGACAGTGTTTGTTAAAATGAGATTAACGAGGCTTAATAAGAATGTCAAGGTGCTGCTCCATCTCTGTGCACACAACACCAAAACACAAACTAATTATCTTTCAACTTTTATATAATAAATGTTGTAATCTTTCAAAACTTTCCACACAGCCATCCAATTGGTCCTGGTTGTCATGCATTATAGCAATAGTAAGCAGAAGCTTTTAAACTTGATGCTGTGTGTAACCGCTGAATTACTTTGCTTTGTAGTCTGAGAAAGCCTAAAGTTGCTTCAATGTCATTTTGATTTATTTTCAAATTTCCCATGGTGTTTGCAAACAGTCCATGGTTCTGGCTTTGCTGTTCACTGCCTCATTGAATTTTCTAATCTGTTTTTCAAGCTTTGAGTGTTCAGAAAGCTATGCTGGCAACAACAGCCTTCCTCATTCCATTCAAAATGATGTGACTTCAATTTTGGCCAGCCACTCTTTACCTGCTACAGAGGTAGTGAGGTTATATGGCAATGGGCAGTGCTGGTGTGGATACTGTCCCCTGCTGGTGTGATGAGATGTAACTAAAACTCGACAACCACAGATGCAGAGAGAACTCTTTGCTTAGTGGTTAAGATGCTCGCTTTATAAGTGTGCTCACTGTCCACTCTGTTACAATTGCACAGTACAGGTCACCGGCCAGCCTCCACCATTACACAGCAAGGTGTGGATTTAGTGTCGTACTAGCTTCCCATCAAGTTACAATAGCAGTGTGTGAGTCAGGTCACTGCCAGCCTCCACTGTTAACAATAGCATGTGAGTCACGCCAGCCTCCACTGACACAATAGCAGTGTGCCAGCCGAGGCTTCACCGCTTAAATTTCCACTGTTACAATAGCAGTGGCGAAATGAGGTCACTGCCAGCTCCACTGTTACAATAGCAGTGTGCGTTTGTGGCCACAATGGCCAGCCTCCTGGCTCAGCCAATAGCAGTAAAAGGAAATGCAGGTCACTGCCAGCCTCCACTGTTACAATAGCAGTGTGCAGGTCACTGCCAGCCTCCGCCTGTTACAATTGCAGGTGTGAGCGATGAAAGCCCTCCAACTTGCTACAATTGAAACGCATGGAACATAGTAGCCAACCCTAGAATCTTGAAATAACAAGTCTGGAAAACAAAGATCAATGGCGTGTGACTTGTGAATGCTTGCTAAGGAGAGAAGAAAAGATTTTTAAACCTTAAGGGGAGCTCACAGGCTTGGCGGTCAGGAAACCCTTCCTCCCAGCAGATTTCACCTGAGCCCTTGCAAAGAGACAGATTAAGGACGTTGGGATGAGCAGAGCACGATGAGATCCAGAAGGCTCTGAGTTTAGTGACAACCCTGACACAAATGTAAACACCCTGTGTGCCATGCAATTAAACTGAACCGTGGTGGACATATGGATGACGACTTGAAAGTGAAATGCCTTTCTTTCCCTTTCTCCGTAGAAATATTCTACCAGAGGCAGACACTGACCCAGTACATGCTAGTCAAAGGTTTAATCCAATCGTTAAAGGAACATGGACAGATCTGCCATTCAAGAAATAAAAAAATAAACATCTAGCAACAGTTTGAGGATTATTATTCTATTTGTCTGTCTCACTGAGTAGCTTCTGCTTTCAATTCATTTAAAATACACACTTTGCAAATTTGAAACAATTTAGTAAAATAGCATACCAAGGATAGGCATTTATGAACTGAATACAAAGTAGTTTTTATTTTTTTATTTAAAACACATACAGTACATTATATAAAGTGCACTCCTGTTTTAAAATGCATTAGCCATGCATATACATGACTTTAGTTTGCAAGAAGGCCATTCTAAAAGAGCTGGGTATGGCATGAACTACTAATTTCAGTTTAACAAAAAATGGCAGAATTAATTCTTTTACATTAAGTGTCTCTAATTAATGTATTTACATTAGTAGTAGTTAGCTTAATAAATACATGTATTTCTTACACATAATAGCAATGTTATGTATAGTTACAATGTACTTAATGTACATTTGTTTGCATGATATAACCCCAACTCTAAACCCAACTCAAATAACTCCAAACTGAATTTTGCAACAACCCAAACCTAGCCCCAAGCCCAACCCTAACTCTAACCCTTTGTTACAATTGTGTACTTACATATTAAAAAGATTTACACGTAAGTACATTATAACCACGCATAATAACATTGTAAAATGTAACTACTATGTAAATACACAGTAATTAGAGACACTTCATGTAAATTGCTAGCAAAATGCACACACTGTATACAATGTATATATCTGTTAGATTTGATTTATTCCAAAATCACGCGTCAAATATTTAAACATGAACTGAACCGCTAATGATTGAAATGCGTAATTTAGACAGCTTAGATCTTTGAAACATTGGGTAGGCCAAAAGATGTCAAAACAATCCCTGATTTAAACTAAAAACTATGAGCAGCTATTAATTGTTTAACTTGGACTGTTAACTGCGTGAAAGTAGTGAGAGAGAAAACACGCTTTGCTCTGCATGTGCAAGCACCAAGATAATTATGACCTACTCCAGATGTCAAAGCAGCATCAAATCAATTACCTGCTCTCTTGATGTATCTGTGAATAAAGAGTTTCAAGAGCCTTTTCCTTTCTGTCCAAAACAAAGAAATAAATACCAGAAAAGTATGAAATAACGGTAACATTCTTACACTGTGTGTCTTCTTAATTACTGTGCATTTACATAGTAGTTACTAAATGCACGTGAAAATTTACACACAATTGCGTTATTATGCCTAGTTATAATGTACTTAATGTAAATATTTTTTTTGCATGGTATAACCCAATCCTAACCTTTTTTCTGTTATAATTGTACTTACATATATCATGAAAGATTTATTATCGCATACATTGTAACTTTGCATAATAACATTAATTATGTGTAAGTACACATGTATTTACCATGTAACTACTATGTAAATACACCATAATTATAATCATGTGTAAAGTGTGCTGCCGAAGCAATCAGAATACCCTATTCATAATGTTCTTATAATGCACAATCATCACATGTTGAAAAACAGGATTGTCAAGGAAGTATGTCTGCTTTTGTGACCAAAGTACACGCTTTACAGGGAGTGCCTATCTGGTTGCATTGCACACGCAGAGTGATTGAGTACTCCTGTTCAAAGGTCAGACCGTCAGTTCATACGTACGCTTGGTGTTCAACTCTGAGGTTCTACCGGTACTTGTGTCTGTATTTCAGTATGTATAGATTGTAGGCTATAAATAAACACGCTTGAAGTGCCTTATGTTTGTAGTTGTGAGCTATATATACATGTATACTATGTATGTAACACTTAATATATTTATTAAGCTTTTTAAAATGATGATAGAACCCCACCTTAACACACACAATTTGTTTATATTTAATTAAACAAGGTGGCTTCTAATCATGTACTCTCTGCTCACCGCGATAAATAATATACTCCACATGATTAGAAGCAGCCACCTAACACTACAGTATTAGGAAGAACATTTTATATGCATACAAACGCAGAAGGTGAAAGCGTACATTGTGCCATGATAAAAGTGTGGGGAGTCTGACAACATTAAATACGCTTAGGCAAAATCCATGTCAGTGATCTCGATCATATTCTACCGGATCTGTGTGCCCTTGTTCTTTCGTTCTGTGTGTGATTTCAGACACAGGTGTTAAAATACGATGCATTTCTGCAACCAAGAATCACCTAAGGAAACTTTATTGTAATATCTAATATAGCCGCTTTCTGGCGTACCAAGATGCCAGTATAATTCAAATAAATCACAGTAGAGGTCAACTGTCATATAATGTATGTATGCAGAATTCAAATAGGCTACAGCGCATTGATAATTTCTTTGGTAGTAACATTACACTGGGTGTAAATAACGGTATATCATTTTAGCAATACAACAGTTCTGTAAGGTTACAAATGGTTAAAACAAGTGAATAAATCTCCTTCATAACCACGTTATAGACCAAGTATAGAAAAGGCTAAAATATTTTCATAACTACAAATATTGAATTATCTAGGGTTGTCTGGTCCTGTATTACCCTCTCTGTATTGACAATTAACACAGATTTGCTTTTAAATTCTTAATGCTAAACAAAAAAAAGAAATAGTCGCAGAAGTATTATTATTATTATTTATTTCTTTAGCAGACAGAAATCACATTAGGCAATATTTAATAAAATTGAACAGGCATTAGGAAATGCAGTGGAAATCAAGTTCTTGTTTTTTTTTCATACTTAACAAATAAAAGCTAGCGTTGCAACTCTAAACAATAGCTGCAATCAGTCACTAACTCTAAGGAATGCATGTGTGGTGTATCCGAAGGCTGGCTGAACATACCTTTGATTCTATTTGAGTATAACCTCTAAGACAAACCTTTGTAGCTTCAATGGACGCATTACTGCCAAACAGACGTGGACAGCATCCTCCTGCCAGTTTACTTCCAAGAACACCGACATTTTGACAAGTTTAGTAACCTCAGTGCTTCTTGATCGGCCCGCCAACCGCCTTCCCTGTCAGTCAGGGGCTGCTCAGCCCTGAACTCTTCTGCTCTGAACTGCAGTGTCTGCCCCAGGCCAGGAACCTTCATCTCACCAGAGCCTGTGCCCTCACTTCACCCTCCTGGTAAAGTCACTTTGGCTCGCTATTGCTGTCACAAAGGTCGCCCACGATTTTTATTTCTTCCCATGTACTAGTGCTTGAGATACAAAAAACAAATGTCACCATATGTTTTCTCATTCGACATCAATGCATTACATGAAATGGTTTATTGATTATTTGTGATATAGTCCCTTTAATTATTTCCTAGTTGTGTCCTGTGGTTTGTCCATACAAAATGGATTTTGAAAGAGTGAGTAAATGCTTTTCATTTCTGCCTCTGCATTATTACTGTTCAGGTGTATTGATATTCTTAATCCCTGAATTGGACCCTAGCTGCCAAGAACCCCAGATTCATTGTAAGCAGGACCAACAATTTACACAGCAGTCAAATCTGACAAAGCAGAGGATACTCAAGTGCAATAGTCTCTTAGAAATAATACATAATGCCCCCATTTATTCAAGCACATTTACCTCATAGCAGCTTTACAGTGTCCCCTGTAGCTAAAAAATGAAGAACCGATGCATGTCTCTTTAGTTTTTATCCTAAATGTGACAATGCCAGGGCAGGCCTGATACAGCAGCAACTGTAAAGATGAATTGACAGACTCCAAGCATTCCTTCCCCAATACAGTACACTGAACAGAGGGTTCCAGCCTGAGGAATGGAAAGAGTTATGGCACCAGGTGATAGTGTGGATACTGGGAAGCTTGTGACTGATGGAGAGGTAGGCTTCCCCTGACCACTGTCACTGAATTGTGGGGAACCCCATGCATTATCACAAACAGACCATTTTGACCAGAAATTCTTTTCAAGCCAAGAAACAGTGTAACAGTTTTTATTTTCTTTTTGAGGTGTAATTCATTATTACTTTGCTTTTTCTTTGTAAGACTCCACCTCTGAAACATTTTCTTTGGGAAGTTATACAGGAGGAGACCGGGAAATGAACAACATGTTCTTATTGTATAAGAGGGTCTATCCTTCCCCAGTGAAAATAAAAAATAAAGGAAAGTGTTCATGCTTTTCCTGAACTCGTGTAAATGTATCTGTCCCCTTCCTTTCGAGTTACTCTAAATTGTGTTTACATACCAGTGTTTTGAACCAAGATGGTGCCTGTATATTTGTAATGGCACTATTACTGAAAGGTGTTTGCATTACTGTTGGAAAAACCCTTGTGTATTTTTTTACCTCTTTTTTGAAGATTTTCAAGGAACTTAAAATTTTAAAAAGCATTTAGTGATGAAGACAGGCACCACAGCTGTAGTAATCGATCATATACGAACTATAAAATGTAAGTCAAAGGACATTATACATTTCTCCACATACACACCCTTTACAAAAAACGTAATGCATCGTGTGTGTTATATATGGTTGTAAGTTAAGTGCACAGTATTTTAGTGTACTATTGGTAAGAGAATTATATAAATATTATATGTTATACACAAGGTGTATTTTTTACAAGTAATCTAACCCAGGTCTGCTCAATCATGTCCGTTAATCACCAGGACTCTGTTGCACAATGAATTTACTTGCAATGTGCATTGTAAAATTAGCTAAAGCTAATGCGTTATGTTTAAGAAAGACATTTCTGCCCAGCTTTACAACACTGTATTATTTAAAGAACTGTCACTCAGTCATAATGAGCCCTAAAATCCTTGTTCAGCTATCGATCCTCTTCTTACACAAAAAGATGTGTAATTTAGCTCAATACATCATAGTGTTGTCTCAAGGCTGTTGCGCTAATTGGTCCCCAAGCAGTTTTCTTGATAGAGTTTCTTAATACTGGTACATGATTCTTTATTCTGGTAATCCATTATATTCTAAATATGGATTATTGTTTCTCAACTTAATTGTAAATGTCATTTATGCCATTTGGGGAGCAACAGAAATAATATTATGTATTACAAATAGCTATTGGCTCGCTTTGAATTATGAATGATAAATTGCTGATTTCAAATTACAACAGTTCCTGCTGAAATGTTGCATAGTTTTTCAAAGTTTTATTTTAAAGGCATTGTATGCTTTCATTTTTTACTGCTCTTTTGTGACTTCTTGAACATGGAGCTGTACTCATGCATTCTCTTCTCTGAAAAATATTGACATATTCATATAAATACACGTTTAGTCATTACCGGCACTCCGCCCTTTGGTTACAATAGTAGCAGTTTTTCCAAGTATTGCACCAATGAAAAGCCAGTTGTAGCACATTATTTTTTAATGTTAAATGCATTAAACCAGTTCCACAGGGAACCAAGATGAAGTTCAGGACAGAGCCAATCCATGCAAATAGCTGAAGACCATAAGTACTTCACAGCGCTAGATTTCACAAAAAAGAAGTATAAAAAGAATACACTTGAGGTTTCAGCCAACTTACTGTGAGGTCTCCTGAATATGAATACAAGTATGATTAAGGGGTCTTCGCACATCCCCGATTCTTATTAATTCAGTATTAAACATCAGTGACTGAATTGTTTGCTTTTTTCGTGCTTTTATTTTGCATTCCTGTTTTTCTGATTGTTTTAACTGTTTTCATCCCGTTTGAATGATTTTTTTCTTTTTTGTCGCGATTTTATAATGTTACCGGTCGCCTTCTTTCCCAGTCTTTGAAATTGAAAGATGTAATCTCAAGGGTTCATCTTGGTTACATAAATTTGGGAATTTTGAAATGAATGTAGTGCAACCTCAGTGTGACCCCCTGGCTAAATTAAAACACCAGTTCCTGATCAAAGAGGATGACAGGCAGATCCACAGCTTTGAAATGCTCACAGGCCAGCTGGGGGTTCTTTAGCCCCCGCCCAAAAGAAAATGAGAGCGTTTTACAACAATGTGTTATGATGTTAAAATGTCATGTTAACAACCTGTGAAGCCAGGAACTGACAAATCCACCATTGCGGCATGTTTTTAGCTAACACTTACATGAAACAAAAGGAATGTTCAGCGCTACTTTTGTTATTATTAGACACTGGCTTTGAGGTGGGAATGGCAGCAGGCTCACGTAGTCTCTCTACACCCTTGGGTGCAATGCTTAGTTGCTGGTGTGCATTCCCCTGTGTCAGCAACATTTTGACCGACAACTCCTGCTTGCACCAGGTCAGGTGAGGTTGGTTTTATTAACACTTTCTCTAAGTACTGAAACATTATTTCCAAGGATAGCAGCCAGGTAACAGCATACTTTGCAACAGCCGCACCAGAATCACATTTTTGTACTTCATTAACTCTTTACAGTAGCATCATTGCAGGAACAAGTCCACTGTGAATAGGATGGCTTGCAGTGGGTGACATCAGACCAGAAACACAGACTCAACACAAGGAGGTATTGGCGGGCAAACTGAAACTCTACGACGCTCAGTTATTTTATTAAATAATAAAACAAAGATTTAAACAAACACAAAAAAAGGGCACGTGTTGCCAAACAAAACAGAACTAACAAGTATCAGCAGCCAGCACATATCGCAATTGTTTACTTTACATTCACTTTCATCACTTGTTCTCCACTTTGAACACCCTTCTTCCAACAAGGAAAGCTGCAGGCTTTTTATATTCTGGTCGAGGGGTTAAATAGTTGTTAATATCTCGCCATAGTTCGCCAGCATCGAATATGATGCGTGACTGTCGGTTAGCTGATCAGTCACGCATCCCCGCCAAGGTTTAAAAATCAAAACAATATCCTGCCAGACGCGCCTTTGCTCATCCTGCCATGAAATAAAAAATTGACTTTTCGTCATCACATATAAATCATAATATAAATAAATACAAACAGTAAAGGTCAATACACTCCACACACCACCCAAAAGTACACTAATGGCGACGTAGCATGGTAGAGACTTCAGCATATTTTCCATCACAACCCACACTTGTGATCTCTGGCTAGTATATAGGGATGAACTTGAATGACACATCTGTCTCATATGAGGAGAAATATTAATAATGAGAATAAATTAAAACTGAGACACCTTCCAGCACCTTGTGGTCTATGCAATGTGATCAGGCTCCTTCTGGGACCACGATATTCCTCTAACCTGGCTGATAGAGGACCCCAGCTGGGTGCAGGGAGCCAAACTCTCACTTTCTTTGGGCAGGAGAGCACTGCCCTGTAGAATATTTAACTGGCTGTTCTATTAATATTGAGATAGATATACATGTGTATAACCCTGTGAGAGGGTGGGGGAATTCACTGGACACAGGAGACAGAAAGTTTATTTGAAACACCCCACCGGGTGCACGGTTATATTTTTCCCAGCAGAGGGCTGTTTAATGCCTTAGCACAAATACCAACAAGGGCAAGTGGGTAGATTCAGAGGTTACCAACGATGGTAGGGATGGAAAACAGTCGGAGTTGCACTCACAGGTGCTAAAAATAATATTCACAAACAAAAAAGGCAAAGCAAAAAGGAAAATAAAAACACAAACAAAAGCTGCTCTTTTGCAGGTCCCACAGCTCAAGCCCGCACGAGATACTTTGCTGATCCCTCACTAACACTCAAGGGGCTGCCCAGACTCCAGCTAAACTGACCACATCCCATTCCTCGGGTACGTGAAGCTGAATAATAGGTGTACCGCTGCCTCCCTCCTTCCTCCTTTCCATCCAGAGCCTATAAAGTCGTGATGCAAGACGATGCATTACCTATTAAATGTTACCTCTGAAGCTCAATGAACAAAATAAACGGAAATGTGTAACATTTTTTGTTTAAGAAGTCTATATTTTGTTGGTGTTCCGTACTGTTGGATTTGGGATCTACATCACTGGGTATAAGTACCTGGGTTTGGCTCATTTGGGGAGAAATGGGACAAACAGGAATGTGCCCGACAAGATGGACTTGATGAGTAGATGAATGCTCTGTTGGGAGATCTCTGTTAAACAGCCCAGTATTTTTTTTTCAAAGTTGTCTTGGTATTTATTTTTTTGTTGGCAATTGAATATTGAGATATTTTGATTTATTTTCACTGTTTTTTATTTTATTATTCCACTTGAGGCCTCTATCAGAAAACACTTTTTTATTTCAAAACCGATCTCTGATTGTCTCATGCACCCTGCATAAATCATTTGACACGACACATTACACTGACCTGAAAATACCCCCTTTACTCAATAACAGGATGCACAAACCTTTGCCTCATCTCTGAGCAGGAATGGAACCTTGAGGTTCGCTAAGTGGGCAAAGTCCCTGTGCTGTGAAATTAAAGATCAGTCCATCTCCAGCTGGATTCCGTTGCCAACCTCGGCAGGCTCTTCGTTTTGCATTATTGAACCCTTTTCTTGGGATCTCTGAATGTTGTGGTGTCAGGAAACAAACCCAGCGGCCAGCTATTTAAGTTGGCGGTGATGATTCCTTCAACACTGACCCTTTACAGAGAAATCCCATTTATATGACTTGGTAATGTCCTCAATATCCATATTGAATGTTATTTTTACAGGTGGGAGTCTAGTAAGGGCTTACACTTCATTTGGTAAATGTTTTTGACATCATTTCTGGTAAATATCTTGTCAACAGAACAACAAAAAGTCCTATAACTCATAAGGAAAAAAGTTTGTTTAGGTTCAGGGTGTTACAAGGTTATGACAAACAGATTAAGATATAAAATATCCTTTGATTAAATTCATTTCTTTGTCAAAATAATGTTTAATGTTTTTAGATGAGTTTGAGAGATAAGATTTATAAATAGAGAAAGAGAACAGGAAATAGTTTAGAGTGCTTGAGCAATAAATAAACCTACAACTAAGAGGAACAGGAAGAAAGTTTAGAGGTGTTTTGAGCAGGGGGTTGTAATCCAGCACTAAGAGAACAGGAAGTGTTTAGAGTGTGTTTGAGCAGGGGGTTGCACTGCAGCAACTGGAGAGAACAGGAAGTAGTTTAGAGTGTGTTTGAGCAGGGTTGCACTGCACAATTAAGAACAGGAAGGTAGTTTTGGTGTTTGAGCAGGGGTTGTGCACTGCAGCACTAAGAGAACAGGAAGTAGTTTAGAGTGTGTTGAGCAGGGGGTTGCACCAGCACCAAGAGAACAGGAAAATTTAGTGTTTGAGCAGGGGGTTAAATGCAGTATTAAGAGCATCAGGAAGTAGTTTAGAGGTGTTTGAGCAGGGGGGCTGCACTGCAGTATTAAGAGAATAGGAAGTAGTTTAGAGTGTGTTTTGTTGGGTTGCACTGCAGTATTAAGAGAACAAGTAGTTTAGGAGTGTTTGAGCAGGGTTTAACTGCGTTAACTGAGAGAACAGTGGAAGCTAGTTTTAGAGTGTACGGAGCAGGGGGGTTAGCAGTCGCGTTAACTAAGAAGAACAGGAAGCTAGCTTTAGAGTGCGTTTGACAGGGGCCAGTTAATCGCGTTAACTCAAGACAAACGGCGGTGCCAGCTTCAGGAGTGCTCTGATATAAACAGCACCGCGTTACTCAAGTATAACAGGAAGTAGTTTAGAGTGTGTTTGAGCATGGAGTTGCACTGCAGCATTAGGGTTACTGTGGCAAAGTGGTTGCTGATTATGTACAGGTGCAGGTGATGCAGTGCAGAATAAAACTGACAGAGATTTGTAATCGGTATGGAAAATATACGCTTTATTATTATAATCCAGGTCTGTGACTACATTAAACCCGGGTTATACACAGTGATGTAAAACACGGAGAATAGTAACAGGGATTGCAGCCCTAAACAATAAACAGTATTCTCCCACAATATACAACCATGGTCATCCGTCCTGGGTGCTAGTGTTTGTGGGTGATACAGTTTAAAGAGGACAACAGGTAGTGCTGTTCGGGTTCCAGTGCTGGCTCTTAGCGACTGTTCGAACGTGTTAGCCGTCTATAAACACACAAGTAATGATTATAGACAAGAAAACAAACAAAACACTCACTATACTTTAATACATAGTACCCACAAGAGTTTTCCTGTCACTTCCACTAATCAGCAGCATGTGAGTGTTAAGAAAATGACACTTGACTGGGGTTATTTTCAATGACCCATCATTATCTGTGCTGAGAGGGAGACCCCACCCATACACACACACACACACACACACACACACATGCACTCCAAACACCAGGGCTGGACATTTGAGGTGAAACATGGTTCTGATTAATTAGCTGCTCGTCGAATGAATTAAAGATTCAGTGACCGATAGATTGCCTATTACACTTGAATAAGCAGGACGTGTGCACTGTATAAACTGTTGTCAGCAATGCATGAGTTGAAAACGGATAGTACACCCCTGCCCTATCAATTGTATTAGGGCCTCCATCATCATCCAACCATTTATATATAGTAACAGGAAGATTATTAATCAGTACTGTGTTTTTCTCTCTGTGATTTCTTTTGACATCTCTGAAATGATATTCATATTCAATCCAATCATAATGCAAACATCAGTAATGCCTGCTGCTGTAGGTTACCCTTACTTTAGTGATCTTTAGGGCAGTGCAATGAACCACAGTGGTGTTTGTTAGTTAACATAAAACTTTGGGACTTTACGGGACAGATGCAGCGGAAACAAAATACTGGGTCATAAATTTAAAACATTTCACCAGGTTGGCAAATTTTCTTTACATTTACTGTCAACAACTTAGGTACTGCATCTAAAGGATAAATCCACTGCCTGGGCCTTAAACCCTATCGGAGGTATCTCATGAAACCCTATCTGAAGGTATCTCCCGGCGAAACCCTATCTGGAGGTATCTCATGAAAACCCTATCTGAGGTATCTCATGAAACCCCTCATCTGGAGGTATCTCGATTAAACCCCATCTGGTGGTATCTCATGAAACCCTATCTGAGGTATCTCTGTCTCATCTGAGGTATCTCATGAAACCCCTATCTGGAGGTATCTCGATAAACCCTATCTGGTGGTATCTCATGAAACCCTATTCTAGAAATTTCATGAAACCCCATCTGGTGGTATCTCATGAAAACCCTATCAGAGGTATCTCATGAAACCCTATCTGAGGTATCTCATGAAACCCTATCTGGAGAGGTATCTCATGAAACCTATCTGAGGTATCTCATTAAACCCTATCTGGTGGTATCTCATGAAACCCTATCTGAAGGTATCTCCTGAAACCCCATCTGAGGTATATCTCATGAAACCCTATCTGGAGGTATTTCATAGAAACCCTATCTGAGGTCCCACAGGACCAAATGGTTGTCCCCAAATAGAAATATCTTGTTTTACCCTGAATTCTGTTTATAAACCACACAGATTCTTGCTCTTCCCAGCAGGGGTTATTCTGGACCCTGGTTACCTCTTAAAAGACCCCAGCTGTGCCAGTGCTCACTGTGCAAGGGCTGCAGAGGGAGTTTGCCCACCACCTGTGTAAAAAAATTCAGTAGCGCTTGTCAGCTGCACCATGGTCCCCATACTGACACACCGGTAATTCAAGTAAATGGGGGTTATGTGCTGCTTTGGGTCATTTCACCTCTGGGCCTGGGTTTGACTCTTGCTGCTCAGGTTATAAGTGGAATTTATTGTTTCAGGACAGATCCTTTGAAATAGAAAACCACCTCTCTCTTCCCCAGTGAAGATAAAGAGCAGACGTTGTAAGCCTCTTAACCCTCGGTGTGGCCCAAGCCTGGCTAGTTCTGCCTGGCCTTGTCTGGAACCTGACCAGTAGGGGTCGCTGTGGCATTGTGGGAGGCAAACCACCCAAGAGGCTTTCCCTCCCCAGCCCTTAGGAACCAAAAAGGTAGATGCAGTGCCCCTATAGGGGCGCTCACAATCGACGCGGCGGTAAAAGCAATTGTTTTCAATGAAGGCGTGTCACGGAAGCGGCACCAAGAAGCGTGCAGGAGATAAACTATTTTCAACTTTACAGGCAGAACATAAACTGCCAGCAGCCAATCAGGGAAAAGGAGGCTCCTTGTGAGGTAGAAATAAGTAAATAAATACATAAATAAATAAAATGGAGGAAAAGCTCATGGTTTGATATGATGGGATGGCAGTAGTTGCATTTTTTAATCATGTACTATGCTCAATAATATCAATGAATATTGATGCTTTTAACTCTCCTCTCTTTACCTATACCCTTCATAAACCAGACAAAACTCACAGAGAAAGGAGAATATATTTTGCAATTGTGGGGGATTATGATGGGTGGGGGGGTTAAAATTAGGTTTTATAAAAAGAAAATTATAATGTTTCGCTCCTCATTACTTGAAATATTTTTTTTTTTTACTAAGCTTTGTGTCTTATGTATAAAAAAGAGTTGTCCTTCCCACTGGCATTTACTGTTTGTTGCTTGGCAAAAAGTCACCACATGCAGCCGTGACGCAACAACAGACAGCCCACTGACTTTCCCCCGCCGACAATGGTCTGCGGTGACTGCAGAGTGACGCGCAGGAGGCAGCATGTCGGCCAGTCCGTGTGAACGCCCCTTAAGACTCACTCCGCACTTCACCTGGTAGTGGCTACACTGGATGAGACACAGTGAAACCCTGCAATAATCATGATTTGAAACAACAACTCAGGTTAAATTAAACTTTGCTTATCCTATAACATCTCCTGTTCCAAAAATAAATAATTTCTTATAATGTTGACGGCTGGATCGTGAAAAAAACAAGGTTTATGGAATGTGATCTCCATTACATCCCGACATGCCACTTCTCAAGTGTATATGTGGCAGACTGGGGTGCATTGTGAAGGATATTGTTTTATCAGAGACCTGTGCAATGGAAATGAACTAATAATCATTAAACAAACATGGCGGCATTTGTTGCAAGAATGTCATTGAGACAGTACAAAAAAACAAAAATCTGTGGTAAATGATATAGCCTTGTCTGGGGATTTTCTAAACAATTTTAGTAAACTAAATGGAGATTTGAAGGCGGTAGCGTTATCCGAGTAGTGTTTCTGGTTTGGCTCATTTTTTCACTCCAAAAATGTAAAGAAAATCTCTTCACAGAATATCTAGACCCTGGTGCCTAATGCAATGATTTCTCTGTCCCATTCCTCCTCCTCCTGCCACACGGTGTAGTCACTGTCAGCAACCAGCAACTAACATCACTGCCTCTACAAAAACAACAAGCAGGTCTCTTCATCTACAAGAGTCATCTCATTTAAAAAAAAAAAAAAAAAAAACGCAAGAGTCTGAAAACATTCTGTTTCCTGCCAATTAGTGAAGATTAAAGAACTTATATTGGCCCTTATTGACCGTGGGGATGTGAACATGACAGCATCTAAAGGGCAAGCTTGAGACACTCTCTAATAGAATCAGCCTGTTCCTGTGTCGCATGACAATGCCACCCTCACCATCGCAACCTTTATTCAGCATCGATATCCCTGGTCATCTGTGCTGCACAAACAACAGCTCACATTTCTCACATGGGAAAGAATTAAGAGATGGGTGTTTTAGAACTAGTTACCCTTGACCGCCATTTGAATGTGTGAACACGCCCTCCTGGAGTAAAGCATGAAGGCAGGGTTTGTAGCTCTCCTCAATTTGCATGTTGCAAGTTCTTTAATTAACACGTAAAATCAGACATCTGTGCAAAGGATTATCTTGTGAGTGCCACTTCATGAATTCAATTGCTGTCAATTAAAGCCACAAGCTTCCCATGGTTCCGTAGTGGCTAGGGACTTTGAACACCACTATCATCAGCAATAAGCAAATGAGGGAACAATGGATTAAAAATCATTTAATACTGTTATCTGCTTCTGTGCACCGAATCTACTGAAAGACTCATGGTGCTTGGACCAATAGGGTCCCCAGTCAACTAGATGTGAACGGGATCAAACTTTGCTTGTGTAACTTGAGACAAGTTGGTGACCCTTGACCTCCTTACACCCCAATCAAGCGCTTTAACTCTGCAGTTTTAACATCATCTCATCTCACTGACAGGGTCAGAACCCGTAGGACATTGCATCACAACACCTGCCTCTGACACCCAGGAGCTCAACAACAATGTAATGTGAAGCTCCCCATCCCCAGTGAAGATCTACAGCTTGACACAGCCAGCACACAAAACAGATAATAAAAGGTCCCAAAGGAGTTTTTTTCCAGGTTTGGAAATTCATCCAATACTGTTCTCTGTACTACATTTCCGGAGAATTCACACTCAAAACAAAACATTTTATCTGGTTTATTTCCTTATGTTTATTTTGGTTTGTTTGTTTATTTTTGGGTTGTCCTCTCTGATTTCCCACCCCCAGTCCAGCAAATTGCAGCCTTATTGGCCCTCACCTGGACAAGCTGGGTTCCCAAGCATAGAGAGCCCGGAGAATAGACAGAGGCTTGCTGAAACCAGCTGTGTTCAAAGATTATTTACTAATGCGTTTTGTACAATTCGCAAAAGAAGCCTACAGCTGTCTTATTTGTGATTGGGTTTAGGCTGTAGTAAACCTGCCTTGTGAGGCCCTGGGAGTAGAGGCTGGTCTATTATAGGAAGCACGAGAGATCGTGTGAGGCCCAGTTCAGCTATATCTGTTAACTAGTTATTTTAGCTTCAACGCAGCTGGCTGTGTGAGTAAATCCTCAAGGGAAGTGACCAATGCAACATACTGTGTGGCCGCTT
Source organism: Huso huso (assembly GCA_036884735.1). Lineage (NCBI taxonomy): Eukaryota > Metazoa > Chordata > Actinopteri > Acipenseriformes > Acipenseridae > Huso > Huso huso. Next base: position 253,830 of record JAHFZB010000079.1, on the reverse strand, counting down.
CACAAAGGTGACCCACAGGTCTGGTATATGGTGAATCCCCAACAGCCTGTCATTTTTATAGAGTGAGCCAGGGTTTGGATGTATTTTAGTTTCCATTCTTTTAGCATATTTTCTTATAGAGAATTGTGTTCCGGTATTTTAACCTATTTTATACATTGTGTTTAGTTATTTGTGTGTATTTTTGTTAGCCTCTGGGGAGAGTTTTATAATATCATGTTAAGGACTTGACTGAATTTTGTTATTATTATAAATATTGATATCAACATGTGTTTCCTATTGTACAATTAATATAAATGCATCTTCACCAGCTTTCCCATAATAAATATAACATACATTCTGTGCAATCATCATAATTTCATCTTAACTAGTGATCCAGTAATTAATGACTCCTGTACTGCATTAGTAGGTGGTGCAATTTAGTAAACTACTTTCTCACCCTTTCTGGTAAAACGTTTGCTTCATAACAGTATCAATTTGTGTGTGCTGTAATGGTATGGTACATATAGTTAAATATTGGCACATTTGTGGTTTTGTTGGATTTATGTGACATAGTTGGAATTGTGCTGTTTGACATTTCAGATGTGTTGACATTACAGAGTCAATGACAGTCTATTTATATATGCTGAAGAAAGATCAAAGAACTAACTCTAACTTTGAAGGCAAATTAGTTCATTAAAGAGTGCCCACAGTTTAAAGTGGCTAATTGCCCATTTAGCTTTTTTAATTAAGCACATTGCATTCCCATTTGGGGAGCAGAGCTCCGCCTCCGCGTTTAGGGCCATGCATGGCTCTGGCAAGTGTGCCTCCATTCCTTAATGAGAATGAATGCCTTGACAGTGCTAAGTTGAATTCTAATTCGTAATCGATCAGATAAATATTTGGGGGGCTGATTAACAGATTCTGGGAAGGCATGGATCAATGAATCTAGTCTGCTTTACGGCCTGACCTGATGCTCTTCCCCTTGTAATTAGTCACCCCAGTGGAGGAGTGCTGTTGGACACAGGCTGATGTGGCGACCCCTGGTGCCTTTCCATGCTTACTGCAGACCTAATCCCTGGGTGGAGCTCCATTCAGGCAGATTGCTAGCAGGCACCATTACTCTTCAGTCTAATGCTTGAATCAGTGACCACTCATAGGACAAAGCTCAGTCTATTTTTCAAGAATTTGATTTTAGAACAAACTCGAATTGGTGGCTGATACAGAATTGAAATAATTTTTTACTAATTATTTGTTATTCAATCAAACAAGTCATCAACAAAAATATTTCCTACTTTTTACATTTATATTGTTTGGCTGATCAGCATTTAGTTACAGTGCCCTGTGGAATGGAATAGTCTGGACTGAAGTACGGGATGTGATCAATAAACCAGACGTCTCAATAGACATGCAGAATAATGACTAACTTTATCAGCTTCCAAGAACCATCAAAAAGATAATGTTTCTGATCGCAGACTGAATGTATAATCAGGTGTTTCAAGTGATTTAGTTTTGGGGCGATGTGATGCCACAGCTGGCTGTGGCTGGTCATCTTGTTTTTTAGCAATGTGATGCTACCGCTGGCTGTGGTTGGTCATCTTGTTTTAGCGATGTGATGCCACAGCCTCTGTGGCTGGTCATCTTGTTTTAGCGATGTGATGCCACAGCTCTCTGTGGCCGGTCATCCTGTTTTAATGATGTGATGCTACACAGCGGCTGTGGCTGGTCATCTTGTTTTTAGCGATGTGATGCTACAGCTCTCTGTGGCTGGTCATCTTGTTTTAGCAATGTGATGCCAGCGGACTGTGGCTGGTCATCTTCTTTTTTCAATGTGATGCTAGCTCTGTGGCTGGTCATCTCATTTTTAGTGATGAGATGCTACAGCTCTCTGTGGCTGGTCATCTTGTTTTAGCGATGTGATGCTACGCTCTCTGTGGCTGGTCATCTTGTTTTAGCGATGAGATGCTACAGCCTTCTATGGCTGGTCATCTTGTTTTTGGGATGAGATGCTACAGCCTTCGTGGCTGTCATCTCGTTTTTCAGATGTGATGCTACAGCTCTCTGCTGCTGGTCATCTGTTTTGTTACGTGATGCTACAGCTCTCTGTGGCTGGTCATCTCGCTTTTAGCGATGTGATGCTACAGCTCTCTGTGGCTGGTCATCTAGTTTTAGCGATGTGATGCTACAGCTCTGTGGCTGGTCATCTCGTTTTAGCGATGAAATGCTACAGCCCGCTGTGGCTGGTCGTTTTAGCGATGTGATGCTACAGCTCTCTGTGGCTGGTCATCTCGTTTTAGCGATGTGATGCTACAGCTCTGTGGCTGGTCATCGTTTTAGCCGGCGTGGATGCTACAGCTCTCTGTATGGTCATCTTGTTTTAGCGGCGTGATGCCACAGCTCTGTGGCTGGTCATCTTGTTTTAGCGATGTGATGCTACAGCCTCTGTGGCTGGTCATCTCGTTTTAGCGATGTGATACTACACAGCTCTCTGGCTGGTCATCTTGTTTTAGCGATGATGCTAGCCTTCGTGGCTGGTCATCGTGTTTTAGCCGATGATGCTACAGCTCTCTGTGGCTGGTCATCTGTTTTAGCGATGTGATGCTACAGCTCTCTGTGGCTGGTCATCTTGTTTTAGCGATGTGATGCTACAGCTCTCTGTTGCTGGTCATCTTGTTTTAGCGATGTGATGCTACAGCTCTGTGGCTGGTCATCTTGTTTTAGCGATGTGATGCTACCTGCCTCTGTGGCTGGTCATCTTGTTTTAGCGATGTGATGCTACAGCTCTGTGTGGCTGGTCTCATGCGTGTTTTAGCGATAGATGCTACAGCTCTGTGGCTGGTCATCTTGTTTTAGCAATGTGATGCTACAGCTCTCTGTGGCTGGTCATCTTGTTTTAGCGATGTGATGCTACAGCTCTCTGTGGCTGGTCATCGTGTTTTAGCGATGTGATGCTACAGCTCTCTGTGGCTGGTCATCTTGTTTTAGCGATGTGATGTTACAGCCTCTGTGGCTGGTCATCTTGTTTAGCCGATGTGATGCTACAGCTCTCTGTGGCTGGTCATCGTGTTTAGCGATATGATGCTACAGCTCTCATGGCTGGTCATCTTGCTGTCCTCATTCTCAATGGGTTTATTCTTGGGTAAAGAATGAATAAATACAATAATGTTGCTGAATGATTCAGGATGGTATTAAACTGGTTTCCACTTTCGCAGGGCATGCATGGCGCTTTTAAAAGCCAGTGTTGCAGAGAGGGGATGATAGATTGGGAGAGAGTTCAAGATAGGGTTTTGCAGAGTGACTTGAACCTGAAGGGCTATGTAATACTATATCACCGTAACATTTTTTTTTTTTTTTTTTTTGGTTCCTGGGTAGGTGTTATTCCAATTGTGCCTCAAAAGTATGAAAATGGCTATTATTCCCCACAAACTTTGCTTTTTTGTGACCAGGACAGTGATATTTTGAAATTTACCTATTTCAATGAGAAAACGGCTGAATTTGTGTCTTTTTCGTCACATAAAGTCAGAAAAAAAACAACATATAATCCAAATTAACATGTATTTATACTAAAATGTACAAAAATGACTACAAGACGAAGTGAGTAGTTTTTCGAGATTTACTTATACTGTAAATCACTTTCACGAATCAGCCCCAAATGTAGCCTTGCTCCTCCGAGTATGCTCCTGTTCTCCTGAATTTATCAAGATGAGCATCAAGGATATGGACTTTGAGGGACATCCTACAGCCCATTGTGCCGTGGTTCTTCACCAGAGTCTCAACCAGCTCCACATAGTTTTCGCTTTGTGATTGCCCAGGAAGCCCCGAACCACAAGCACAGTAAAAGCTGTTCCAAGCCGCTTTCTCCTTACTAGTGAGCTTTGGGAATTCATTGCACTCCAGGATCTTCTTTATCTGTGGTCCCGACGAAGACACCGTTTTGACCTTTGCCTCAGACAGCTTAAGGAAGAAGTCTTGAAGGTACTTGAAGGCTGCCCTCTCCTATATAGAGCTCTGACAAATTGTTTCATAAGGCCCAATTTGATGTGCAGTGGTGGCATCAGCACCTTCCGGGGTCCCAGCCGTGCTCATCATACTCAAGGCGTCCAGCAAGGTCTTGATGTTGTTGTAATCCCTTTGAGGTGCACCATGAGCCAGGGGAAGAGACGGTACTTGTTACCATTATGGAGCAGCACGGCTTTGAGGCTCCTGGATGAGCTGTCAATGAAGGACAGTATAACGAGAACATGATGGAGACTATATTTGGGGGCTGATTCGTGAAAGTGATTTACAGTATAATCGTAAATCTTGAAAAACTACTCACTTCTAAATCTTTTGTAGTCATTTTTGTATTACTTAGTATAAATACATGTTAATTTGATTCATATGTTGTTTTTTTCTGACTTTATGTGAACGAAAAGACACAAATTCGTCCGTTTTCTCATTGGAAATAGGTAAATTTCAAAATATCACTGTCCTGGGCACAAAAGCAAAGTTTGTGGGGAATAATAGCCATTTTCTATACTTTTGAGGCATAAGCAATTAGGAAATAACACTTACTACCCAGGAACAAACATTGTGTTACATAGTGTATTCGCCACATTAATACAAAATGACTGTTTAGGTACTTATACAAGTCTTCCATATATTACCAGTAATGATATATATATATAATTCCACCTATACCCGACAAGGCTTAACAAGTGCCTGACAGTATTATCAGTAATCCCTTCACACACTGAACTTTCACAAGCACCTCTGATATTCAAACAGCTCCCTGGTTACGTGTTATGCAATGTCTCTGGTATTTCCAGTACAGTACAGTACTGGACATTATGGGCCACAGCTTTTTAATGAACTCCTATTTTTTAATGCGGTAAAACCCTGTTAATGTTTTAGCACCAGACCCAAACAACTAAGTACCGTGTAATTGAATTCCCACCACCCTTAAATAAGCCCACACTCAGATATCAGATTTGTAATAGACGCTGCCCTCTAATAAACCGCTGTTGAAAATGGCACATGTCCATTTTTTTCCCTAACCCAGCTCAAATAAATGCATCACTTAATAAAGAAATACATAAAAACACAGTATGGCAAAACATTACAAATAGAAACAAAATGAATTGAATAAACTTGAATAAAATGTATTTAAAGAATACAATGACACACTGGAGCATACCGGTATTTTCTTGTAAAGCAATGGAACCCTGTGATTGGGTACCCCCCCTGTGTGTATATATATTATTTTGTATTTCTGGTATTATTTTAATGTATTGTGTAGTGCGAAAACACAATGTTTTGTTGTTGTTTTTATGGATGGGGTTGAACTTCCCATCCATGCCTGACCTTGCAGAATATGACCATCTCCAGATTGATTAATTTATTACTAATTTGGAGACAGTCACATGTATAAAAACCTGCAGCTTTGGCTGAACAAGATTAGTGTGTTCAGAGGCGGAACGAGAGAAGTGAGTCGTGAGATAAAGAAAATAATATATGAAACAACTTCACCCGTGTGGTTTTAAAGTCAGCTGTGTCCTTATACCTGAGTGTGGAATTACCGGTGAGGGGCATGAAAAGGAAAGGGTTTCTTTGGAATGCAACCAGGGATATTTTACGGATTGAGCCCTTGGGCACCGCGGCCCTTTTGTCAGTGTTGCTGAGGATAGGCACTTAGCTCAACGCATGTAATGGAAACATTCTGCGCATTGTGTTCCTGTCACGCTTATCGCAAAACTTAGCCATTTTCATTCAAATTTGGCCTTCGGAGCAATTCAAATAATTTTGTGCTTAAGACATGAAATTTGCGCACATGCATACATTTGTATCTAATGTTTATCATTATCACAGGCATTAGCATGGCTATTAATTTTGACAGGTGTCACACAAATATGGGTACATGTTACCTATTCTAATTAATTTCCAATTTCTTAATTTCTTGTTTTCTGTTACAGTACCATCTGTTTTTTTTTCTTTCTTTCTCAGTATTAGCCATGATCCCGCTTATCAAACCGCTATTGCTCCATGTCTGGACTGATCTGATTTTTGTAATGTGTTTTTTTGTAAGAACTGTAAGTCGCCCTGGGTAAGGACGTCTGTTATAAGAAAATACACACATACATTAACAACAACAACAACAACAATAATTAATAATGTTAATAATCCAGTTGAATTACCTTTTTTATAGCCTATATATATATATATATATATATATATATATATATATATATAAACTTGCTTGACAAACCTGGGGGCAATTAACTCAACTTAAATAAAATGGGCTGAACGGGCAGTGAATAAGAAAGGAGCACCTTTCGACATTAACTTTACATTCAAAACGCAGACAAAATTTATCAGTACATTAACCAGTAGCCTAGACTATTACTGTATAAGCAGTGTCTTTGATATTGAAATCTATGCAAATTCAATGTAAGGAGGTGCAAACTGTTGCTTGATCGATGTAGGGTTGATATACTGCTGTGTGTGTCTATTAAAGTAAAGCTTTCCTGCGTTATACAGGTAGTTAGTTGTTTAGTATCTGCTGGCTCAGTCTATGTTACACACACCGACGGTATGTACTATGATACCGTGCTGTACTCTGGATTCTGTTTTGGGAGTTATTCTTTCAGCACCAAGAAAGCGTGCTTGGGAAAGAGATTAGTTTTCTTTCGATCCGAAAGAACGATCTTGATTGCAGCTTCCCTGTTTATTTTTTAAACAGGTAATGTGCTGTGCGTCGCTGTCTCTTATTTCACAGTCTCTTTGCACGGCTTCACTTCCTCTTTCTTGTTCTAAACTGTGAGAGATGGCATTTCTTATACAGGGTGTTAAAGTTCCTGGCATTGTGGGGGTATTGAGCCTCACTGTGCATCAGAGTCTCAGCAGAGACCTTCAGTCCACTGTGGGCTAGGACGTATCAAGCACCCTGTGCATTAATACACACAACGCAATTGAATCACAGTATAAGTACAATTGTATGCACAGTTTATCATTTTTAACACTTAACAATTACAAATCTGAGATCTCTCTCAGCCAATACAAAGTGCCCGATTCACTACATTTTATTTTGTTACAAGAGATACCATTAAATACCTGAGCCACAATACCTGAGGGACCTCTTGTGGATAACAAATTAAGAGTAACTAGGCTAATCCCCGAACTAAATGGCATGAGCTATGAGGACAGGTTGAAAGATGACTGGTAACAAGTGGTTTGAAAGTTTATAAAATCCGAAAAGATCTACATAATTAGGTAACACTTTACATTAAGTGTATCTAATTACTGTGTATTTGCATAGTAGTTAATTAGTAAATGCACGTGTACTTCCACATAATTACAATGTTATTATACATAGTTACACTGTACTTAATGTGTACATTTTTTTGCATGATATAACCCTAACCCTAACCCCCCTAGCCCTAACTCTAACCCTAACCATAACACTAACACTAACCCTTTTGTGCACTTGCATATATCATGCAAAAAGATTTACACATTAAGTACAACTATGCATAATAACATTGTAATTATGTGTAAGTACACATGTATTTACCTAGTAACTACTATGTACAGCTATAGCCAAAAGTTTTGCATCACCTTACAGAATTATATCTAATTTTGCTTCATAAAGTTGAATGAAACCTGCTGAATAATGTTACATTAACATATTGAATTACATACCGCTTGGTAGTTTTCCATATACTTAACAAAAAACTGACAATTTCAAAATGTGACATTTCTAAATCTAACATGAAATTCTGTACTGCTATTATGGCTTACTGTAGACTTTTGCAATATGATTTTGTAGTTTCTTTAATTCCATTAAGTAAAAGATCTAAATTATGTTGCTATAGTTTTTTTTTTATTATTATTATATCTCAATCTTAAATTCTAGGGTGATGCAAAACGTTTGGCCATAGCTGTACATACACATTTATGAGAGACACTTCATGTAAAATGTTATCGATAATTAAGTCTAACAGAAAAGTCTCAAGTGATTCCTTCTGCAGGGGACATACTTCAGGGATAACTGGCAGCCAGCAGAAATAAGCATCTGCCACACACAGGTAATCTTCCCAGGCTGAAAGGAGCCTCCGTGCTGAAGTGCTAAACTGCACTGCCAGTGCAATCTCTGTGAAAGTGATTTTTAATCCAAATGAGTTTCTCCTGGTTTCAAATGTTTTAATAAAGAAAATCCACTGTATCGCTGGAGCCATGCAGAGCTCAAGCAGATGGGACCGCATTTCGATCTTTCTGGAAAACAGACTTTTGGTTAATCCCCAAACCCAGGCTTCTGCAGCCTCACATCGTATCATCGAGAGTGAACGATACAAGGGCTTCCTCGGGGGATCACTCAGGAACTCGTGACCAGGTGCCGGGAAGAGAAGGGCCTGTGGTAAATGGTCCATTGCCACCAGTAGGAACCAGTTCTCTTTGCTAGACCTCGGAAGGGCCCAAGGACATCCACAGCCACACATCCCATTGGGGCCCCCACCTGGTAGCTCTGTAGATGTGCTCATGACAGATCCAGGTGTCGTAGTACTGGCACTGAGCAACCTCGCATGGCCCAGTGCCGAACCGAAGTCAAGCCCTGGGCACTGATCCAACAGGCCTCAGGCCTTCAAGTAATTTTAAACTAACTACATTTGGTAACATTGTAAGGTGGTGTTTGAATTAGCTGAGTTAGTATGTGATTAGTACCAGGTGAGTGGTTAAATTGATTAGAAGTTGATTTGCTATTTGATTGGTTTCACACAGTTTAGTTGGTTCTTTGCCATGCAGTTGTAACATTTAATCAAGCAGCCTATTTCGGCGCCAGCAAGAAGCGCCAACAAACCAAGAGCCTCAACAAAAGAGCCAGGAGTCTAGCTGTGGAGTCCAGCAAGGGTAGGCTCAGCTGAGACGCTGGTCGATTAGATCAGAACCTAACAGCCTGTCCTGTTAGGGTGACTTCAACATCCATCTCCAACCCCAGCCACCTGCTGGATTCCTCCCTCTCCTTCCCCTTCGACTTGTGTCTCTCCATCCCTCCTACCCACAAAGCTGGCCGTCAACTGACCTCACCTTCTCCAGGGCCTGCTGCCCCTCCACCCTCTCTCACCCCTGACCTCTCTGATCACTATTTCATCTCTTTTCTCTGTCTCTCTCCCTCCCTGCTCCTCCTACCCCCACTGTCACCTCTCGAAACCTCCGCCTCTCCCCCCCTCTGTCCTGCCTCCACTGCTCTCTCTCACCCCCCTATCGACTCCTTTTCACAACTCCATAGACTCTGCTACCTCCACCTCTTCTCCTCCTCACCTCCTCCTCGACTCCCCTGTCCCCCTCACCTCCACCTGCTCAGCCTTCCCTCCCCATCCCTGGTTTCTCTTCTGCGCCCGCTGGCAAGAATCACACTGCAATCTGCTGAAAAGAAATGGAAGAGAACCAAACTCCTGCTGCCCTAGACCTTACCGCACTCTCCTCTCCTCCTTCTCCTCTACTCTCTCCTCTGCTAAATGTACCTATTTCCAATCTGTAATCCAAGCCTCTACTAACAACCCACGTAAACTATTCTCACCTTCTCCTCCTCCTAAACCCTCCCGCCCCTCCTCCTCCTCTCTATCTCCCTGATGACTTTGCCTCCTTCTTCTCTTCTAAAATCTCAGATATCCAAAACTCTTTAACACCTCTCCTCCTCCGCACCCCTCCTGCTCCAACCCCTACACCCACTGTATCCCCCACTAACCCACCCTCCTTCTCCACCTTCTTGCCCCTCTCAGACTCTGACCTCTCCTCCTGCTCCTGGGTCACAAACCCACCATGTGTGCCCTGACCCCCCCTCACTCACCTCTTCAAGCTGCTGCTCCTGCTCTACTTCCCTTCATCTCCCTCCCTCTCAACACCTCTCTACTTTCTGGTCTCTTTCCTCTGCCTTCAAAAAAGCTCTATCCTCCTCTCCTCAAAAACCCACCCTCGACACCACCTCCCTCCAGAGCTACAGTCCTGTCTCCTCCCACCTTCCTCTCCAAACCCTCGAGCGGACTGTACACCGCCAGCCTCTGCTTTCCTGTCCAACCACTCTGCTCGACCCTCCCAATCTGGCTTCCGCCTCTGCTCACTCCACTGAAACCGCCCCTCCTGTCTGTCACCAACTCACTTAAGTCTGCCTGAGCTGCCTCTCTCCTCTGTCCCAATTCTCCTCGACCTCTGCTGCCTTTGACACTGTTGATCACTCTATTCTACTATCATCTCTCGCTGACCTGGGATCTCAGGCACTGCTCTGGCCTGGTTCTCCTCCTACCTCTCCAACCGCACTTACCAGGTAACCTGGTGTGGAGCAACCTCCACACCTCACCCTTCTTAACAGGAGTCGCCCAAGGGTCAGTCTTGGGTCCTCTCCTGTTCTTTCTACACCCGCTCCTGGGCCCCCTCATCGCATCCTATGGTTTCTCATACCATTTCTATGCTGATGCTCAGATTTTCCTCTCCTTCCCACCCTGACTCCACCATCCTCCCGTATCTCAACCTGTCTGTCTGCTATTTCCTCCTGGATGCACTCGCATCACCTCAAACTCAACCTCTAAATCTGACCTCCTTTCCTTCCTCCTCCTCCCCTCTGATCTCTCTATCTCTGTTCCTCTGGAATCTACCACACTCTCTCCCTCTTCCTCCGCTAAGAACCTTGGAGTCACCCTGGACCCCTGCCCTGTATTCCCAGCACATCTACACTCTGGCACGCACTTGCCGATTCTTCCTGAGCAACATCAGAAGACTGTATTGTCGGGGCAATGCCCTGGCTTGGCAGGCTTCTCCCCCTCTGGGTTGCAGCAGTAGTGGGTTGACCCCCCTTGCACTCTTCCCCAATGTCTGCGAGCCAAACCGGGTGCTGGCGCTTGATGCCCCCCAGGCCAACTTTGAGCTCCTGGAGGCCCCCCAGACCTTGGTTGGGGCCGACGAGGCTTTGCTGGCCTCCACACAGCACGGGAATAGCCCAGGCCGAATGAGTGTGACGGTGGTGCCGGTGTCCACCAGGGCTCTGTACTGTACCCCACCGACCGTGCAGGGCACGTGCATGTGGCTACCCTGGACCAGGCCCACGGTCACAGTGTCTTTGTTTGCTGCGGGAGTAAGCTGTATATTGCGGGCTGGCCCACACTCCCCTAGGGCGACCCATGCTGCTGGTGGAGGATGAGGCTTCCAAGTGGCCCTGTACCCCTGCAGTTCCAGCACACATGGTGGTCGAACGGGGTCCCTGGCTTCAGGCTGTTGGGCCCCGCAAACAGCCACACTGTCTACTTGTGGGCACTTCAGGGGTGGCCTCGCCACTGCCTGACCAACGCGCCTGTCTGTGAATGGAAGAGGCAGTCTGGGTCAGCATGAGGATCTGTTCTAGGCGGCGTGCCTCTTGTACACAGCCTTCCTAATGTTTTCCGCCCTTAAAAGGACATGTCGCTGTAGTTCCCTGGTGTCATCGCCCAATACACGCATCCTCCCTATCTTGTCCCTCGCTTCATTGGACAGTTCTGGGTATGCCTTCCGTATTAACGTGGTTACATCATTGCCCAGTGCCCCCAATGACTCACCCGGTCACCTTCGTCGCTCCTTCAGCTGTGTCACGGTGTGAAGCTGATGCGGCCTGTCCAAACTGTTGTTCCACTGCAGCTACCAACATGGTGTAGTTGGTCGCCTCCACTGGTAGGGCCATATAATTACAATGTTATTATGCACAGTTACAATATAGTTAATGTGTAGCATTTTGTGTATGATATAACCCTAATCCTAACCTTGTCCATAACCCTAACCTTAAACCGAACTCTAAACCTAACCCTTTTCTGATACAATTGTGAACTTGTGAATGTATCGTGCAAAAAGATGTACACGTTAAGTACACATGTGTTTACTATGTAACTATTATGTTATTACACAGTAAGTAGAGACACAATATAAAGTGATACCAAAAAATCTTCCTTATCTAAAGCTTTTCTATTAAATTGTTGTGCTAGTGGGGTAAATGTAAGAAAGTGACAGTGTAGTGTATTACTTATTTAGTTAATGACATACTGCTAATAATTATAAATTCTCCATATTCATATCTTCTAATTACATGGTATTGCATGATTACCAGTGGTGCCACATGACTCACATCTCCCACACAGCTGTGTGATTCCTCTTGATGCAATGGAAAGAGCATTAGGAACTTCTTCTATTACCAATTACTTCTTTAAGAAGCCTGAAAATACTGAGGAAGACAACAGCAACAGAGCATCAATCATGCCAGAACACAAACACAAGCCACTGACACAGACACACGTCAATAAAGTAAAGCATTCTGACAAGATGAAGAAAGGCACTTTGTGGAAATACTTGTAGAAATGAGATAAATGCATTTTTACCCATTATATGTGTTACTAGAAGTTCAATATACAAATAAAACGAAATTGGGATAATAATTTAAATAAATCATTTTTCCTGGCTTTGCGTTACCTTCAGATTCAGGATTAGATTTGTTGATACTGAAAGATTACAGTGTCATGCTGACTTTCAGGGCAACTCCAGTTACTAGGTTGTTACACTGTAATTAACAAGTCCAATTACTAAGCATTGTTGATGAAACAGGGAGAGTTGGTGACCCGAAGGAAGTTTGAATCCCCCCTAGAAATGATAAAAAAAATAATAATGTGCTTGTGTCCCTTGCAGGCATTTCCAGTAAATTAACCATTTAGTTTCCAATGTTCTGTATTTATCAAATAATAGCAATCATAGTATAATTAGTACTAACATGGAAATAGTATAGTTGTACACATCTATCATGAAAGAATCCCTTCTAGAAGATTACCATACATAGTAAAAGCACAGCAACGTGTAATAAAGCACAGTGAAATCATGATAAAGCATGGGTAAGCATTGTAAAGGTGCACAGAGAGGCATGGTAAAGCATATTTAAAAAAAATGGCAATGCATGGTAAGTTTGGTAAATACATAAAAAATCCATGGAAAAAGCATGGAAAGAATGCAAACCCTGTACATATGTATGTAAGTAAACTTAATAAGGATAAGACCATTGTAACTGTGTGAATCTTGAGAGGAACAGCCTGGTTCCTGAAATGCAGGGATCATTCCTTCTATAGAAACAGCTTCCAGTTATATATGGTTGAAACTGTCATGCTCAATTTATTCATTTGATGACTGCAGGTCACTGTAAATAATTTGAATAAATATTCATTTTTATATTTATAAGACAAACGTGTTATGTTATTCTCACACAGAGCAGGGTGTATAAAGATCCTGGATTTTGCAGGGAGTCTTTTAAATTTTCCAGAACTCATTCTGTCACGTATACGGCTTGGTGATGTCATATCACTTAACATAGAAAAAACTGACTTCAAAGGAAATATTCCAAACCCCCTTTTATGTTACACAGACAGACCCACCCATAACTTATCAAAAACACCACCGTTTTATTTAAAAAAAAAAAAAAGGAATTTTAAAGACGTACTCCCTTACACAGTGGACCTCAATTGCATCATCACATGGTTGGTTATAGACTTCTTGACTGTTCATTTCCACATTGATGTCATAATCAAGGCGCTCAGCCAAGAAAACAAACTGTAGTTTAAAAACGTTTCCTGTTAAATGTTCATATCAAAACACAAACTTTGTTACAACTGACATTTCAATTGCATAAATTGCTATGAACTTAATCATGAAACAGCTGAGATAAATATAATAATGGACTACAGCAGGTGAATTATTAAATCTGAAATGTCTCCAGACAGTTCTGTAGTTTTATTTTGGGAAAAGGGGTTTGTCATTTCACAAGAGGATGCTTCTCGCTCACAGCCATTAATTGATTCAGTTTTGAATGTGTTAATTTAGTAAAACTAGAGGGTGCAACACATTCTATCCACCCCGGTAGGGAAATTAGGGGGCAAGTGCTGTCACGAAAATACATAACATAAGCCTTTATTACTGTACAATAGTCTTCATTTTAAAATGTATACTAAAATACTGAGATGTCTGTAAAATTAGAAAACCCACTAGCCTCCAGTGTGTGCAAGGTCATGTCATGTGATCCACTAGTACTATATAAGCTTATGCTACAAAGCAGGTGATTATAAAAGACTGAAGCTAGTTTAGCACTCCAGTTCAGGAGGAACTGAGGAGAGGGCACAGAAGCTAGTGTGTTTGCAAAACTGTGATATGGGTCATTTTTATTAGAACCCGCTGTTAAGGGACTTTTTATTTTGTATTTTTGTTGAACATCTTTTATTTTGTTGATCTTCAATAAAAGTGCTCACTCTGCGCTTGAAATATAATTAATGTGTTTGTGTGCTGCCTGCCTGGGTATGAGAATTGTGTGCAACTATTCAGCAACAACCACGACGAAATTAGAAGGATCTCTGTGACTTCACAGGAGGCATAATAGTGGGTCCCCATGCAACTGGCTTTGTCACTTAACAGAGCGTGACCAAAGTGTCAATTAAAAATGGCACATAAGCAGAACACCAGCACCAGAAAGCACAACCGGTCCATGTGGGTCGAACAGATCAAGCCCACAGATGTCTGCAATACTGTGACAGGCAGACAGGCTACACATCACAGAAACCTTCAACACTGCACAAGCACACCTGTTTCTACTGCAATGTGTCAGGAGACCCACAGTGTGGATTTAGTAGCAGGTTGCTTTCATTTTTTTTTTAAGCCAGTAGGGTGTACATCTCACGCTGCTTTCAAACCATTCTGAGACTCAGGGCATAAATAAACATCATGATTAAGGGAATCAGTACTTGAATACTTATATAAATAAGCTTTTGACACCTATTTGTCTTTCCAAAGAATATGACCCCACTTTGACCCAGAAGGTTCAATTGCTGCTTCAATTCCCTCCCATGTTGTTCAGCTGCCCTGGATCGTGTGATTGCATGTACACTTGAGATCGACCGCACCAGGCTGTGTGACAGGAAAAGGGCGGAGCTGATGAATGATCAGCGGAGAGAGAAGATTCCCATGAGTCTGTGTGGCAATGTGCCCCTGTGTGCTTATTATGTGTTGGATGTTGCGTGCGGTGTTAATGTTGGTGTATAGATTGGTACACGGATATAAACGGGTCTGTGTTTCACGGTGATTTAAAAGGTAGATTTGTATTTAGGCAACGAGGGGGCACAAATCACTTCACGCATGGTTAAATGTAATATGTGAGCACGGGTTGCATAGAATTAATTCAATGCTGGGATTCAAGTGAATAATTAATTAGTAATTGAATCCAGCACAATAGTATATATAGACGCATTTTTTTCAGTCGGGGTGTTCGTGAGTGGAGAACGGATTGAGACGGAGGTGAAGTAAAATAACAATAATAATAGTAAAAGTAAAAGTAATAGTTAAAGTGTTTTCACCACCGTGTTTGTTCGTCTGTCTGTTGTGCACTGTCTAGTCCGCTTTGTTTGTCTATTTATTTTGGCGCAAGTGCCGTGTCCAGTGTTTTTTGTGTTTCAAACCTTTATTTTCTGTTCTGTTGATTAAATCCACGGCGCCGATCACGCCGCCCAGCTTCACCAAACCACATCTCTGTCTGTTTATTGCCTGCTTCTGGTCTGACGCCACCCACCCGGCCGTCTTTGTGACACGTGGTGTCCTGCGTGGGATCTACAGCCCCAGGACTCAGGCCAGAGCAGGAACCGCAGTTTTGGATTAAAAAAAAAAAAAAAATGGCAGAAGACGCCATCAAAGGGACTGATGTTGAAAATGCTGGGCTGAGGCCCAGTCTATACCAGTAGTCAGTCCCGTTCCTGCAGTTTACAGATAGGGAACGATGGGAGGCTTATGCAAGGGAACAGACCGTAAGCACCTGGGAGGAAGGTGGGGTTGGTCCTCGGCTACCTGGAGGCAATTAGGTGGAACAGCAGCCCAGGTAGCAGGTCCACCAGCAGAGGAAGAATGCCTGCTGGTTTTGGCGCTCCACAGCCCGAGCGGGAGGAGCCTGAGCGCCCACAGCCCAAGGGGAGGAGCCTGAGCGCCCACAGCCCAAGCGGGAGGAGCCCGAGCCCACAGCCTAAGTGGGAGGAGCCCCGAGCGTCCACAGCCTGCGGAGGAGCCCGAGCGCCCCACGCCTGAGTGGAGGAGCCCGAACGTCCCACGCCTGAGTGGGAGGAGCCCGAACGTCCTACGCCTGAGAGGGAGGAGCCTGAACGTCCCACGCCTGAGAGTGGGGGGAGCCTGAACGTCCAGCCCAAGAGGGGGGAGTCGGTGCGTCCACAGCCCAAAAAGGGAGGAGTCGGTGCGGCCCACAGCCCAAAAGGGAGGAGTCGGTGGCCCACAGCCCAAAAGGGAGGAGTCGGGAAGGCCCACAGCCCAAAAAAGAGGAGTCGGTGTGCCCACAGCCCAAAAGGGAGGAGTCGGGTGCGCCCACAGCCCAAAGAGGGAAGTCGGGCTTCTACAGCCCCAGGACCAAGCTGCCAGCAGAGGAGAATGCCTGCTGGTTCCACCTCCACCAGCAGAGGGAGAATGCCTGCTGGTTTCCCGTCAAAAGGCGGAGCCAAGACCAGTTCCCCTGCAAGAGAGGCAGAGCAGCACCAGTCCCCTGGAAAGGGGGGAGACTACACGCTGCTCCCACCTCCATCGGCAGGAGACTACACGCTGCTCCCACTTTCACGGCAGGAGCAGAGCAGCCGGAGCTGCCTCTGCCTCCGCCACCTCCACCGCAGGAGCAGAGCAGCCGGAGCTGCCTCTGCCTCCCGCCCTCTCCACCAGCAGGAGCAGAGCAGCCGGGCTGCCTCTGCCTCCGCCACCTCCACCGCAGGAACAGAGCAGCAGGAGCTGCCTCTGCCTCCGCCACTGCCAGAAGCAGAACAGCAGGAGCTGTCTCTGCTTGCCGCCTCCACCACAGGGACGGTGGCGGAGCCCCAGAAAGGGAGCTGTCGGCCACGAAGAAGGGGAGGAGGTCTGGAGATTACCAACCCCAGCAGCAGTTTCGCTGCCGGAGATCGTGGGGAGGTCCGGACCTGCTCCCCACTGCAGCAGTTTTCGCTGCCGAGATCGTGGGGAGGTCCGGAGACCTGCTCCCACTGCAGCAGTTTCGCTGCCGAGATCGTGGGGAGGTCCGAGACCTGCTCCCACCGCAGCACTTGTGCTGCAGAAGATACTGTGGCCGGAGCCCCGGAAGAGGGAGCTGCCGGTTACGAAGAAGAGGGGAGGTCAGGAGACCATTCCCCAAGCAGCTTTTCCACTGCCAGGACTGCCCCGACTGAAGGAGTCAGTCTGGGAGCTGTCAGCATGTCTGCTGACAGCATGGCCAGTAGTAGCCTGGCTACTGGCAACACTGCCACCTGTGGGCCCCTGAAGCCTCCCTTCCCAGCCCCAGACTTGGCCTGACCGCTGGATTTTAAGGGGAGGTGGCCGTTGAGGCCATGTGTGCTTTGCACAGGGGGTATATGTGGCAATGTGCCCCGCCCCTGTGTGCTTATTATGTGTTGGATGTTGCGTGCGTGTTAATGTTGGTGTATAGATTGGTACACGGATATAAACGGGTCTGTGTTTCACGCGGTGATTTAAAAGGTAGATTTGTATTTAGGCACGAGGAGGGCACAAATCACTTCACGGTTGGTTAAATGTAATATGTGAGCACGGGGTTGCACAGAATTATTCACGTGCTGGGATTCAAGTGAATAATTAATTAGTAATTGAATCCCAGCACAATAGTATATATAGACGCACATTTTCAGTCGGGGTTAGGTGTTCGGTGAGTGGAGAACGGATTGAGACGGAGGTGAAGTAAAATAATAATAATAGTAAAAGTAAAAGTAATAGTTAAAGTGTTTTCACCACCGTGTTTGTTCGCCTGTCTGTTGTGCACTGTCTGAGTCCGCTTTTGTTTGTCTATTTATTTTGGCGCAAGTGCGTGTCCAGTGTTTTTTTGTTTCAAACCTTTATTTTCTGTTCTGTTGATTAAATCCTGGCGCGATCACGCCGCCAGCTTCACCAAACCACATCTCTGTCTGTTTATTGCCTGCTTCTGGTCTGACGCCACCCACTCCGGCCGCCTTTGTGTGACAGTCTGCCACCACCACTTATTGAATTCAGTGGCGATTTGCAAGCAAATTGCATTTCTATTGGATTTTTAAATCGGTCTGATTTCTATTTTCTCGAAAGTTCACGCTGAAAAATGTTGTTGGGCTTGATTCACTTGCTGTTTTTTTTCTACGCTGCAAAATTATTTTAAATAATTAAAGAAAAAAAATTGTTTACAAACACACTTCCACAAAACATTCCTAAGCTACCATAGGATCCGTGTAGTGTGTCCTTTTGTAACATGCTTTGACCCAGAAGACACTGCTGTGGTGACCCTAGGAAGTGCGTCCCACAGATCTCCTGAGAATAAGGCATGGAAATAGAGAGCCTTCTTTAACCAGCTATTGTATTTAACATTATTCCCAAGTTGCTAAATACCCATACACCAAACATAATGTCATTTCAAGCCTAACAAGGCACCATCAGAGACAGGATCAGGGCATCAGGGTCCCCATTTTGAACGAGGATCCAAACAGTCATTATTAGTGACACAGTGTCAGCGTTGTGTTGCACAGTGTTTGTGTTGCACAGTGTCAGTGTTTGTGTTGCACGGTGTCAGTGTTTGTGTTGCACGGTGTCAGTGTTTGTGTTGCACAGTGTCAGTGTTTGTGTTGCACGGTGTCAGTGTTTGTATTGCACAGTGTCAGTGTTTGTGTTGCACGGTGTCAGTGTTTGTGCTGTACAGTGTTTGTGTTGCACAGTGTCAGTGTTTGTGTTGCACAGTGTCAGTATTTGTGTTGCACAGTGTCAGTGTTTGTGCTGTACAGTGTTTGTGTTGCACAGTGTCAGTGTTTGTGTTGCACGGTGTCAGTGTTTGTGTTGCACGGTGTCAGTGTTTGTGTTGCACAGTGTTTGTGTTGCACAGTGTCAGTGTTTGTGTTGCACGGTGTCAGTGTTTGTATTGCACAGTGTCAGTGTTTGTGTTGCACGGTGTCAGTGTTTGTGCTGTAGTGTTTGTGTTGCACAGTGTCAGTGTTTGTGTTGCACAGTGTCAGTGTTTGTGTTGCACAGTGTTTGTATTGCACAGTGTCAGTGTTTGTGTTGCACAGTGTCAGTGTTTGTGTTGCACAGTGTTTGTATTGCACAGTGTCAGTGTTTGTGTTGCACGGTGTCAGTGTTTGTATTGCACAGTGTCAGTGTTTGTGTTGCACGGTGTCAGTGTTTGTGCTGTACAGTGTTTGTGTTGCACAGTGTCAGTATTTGTGTTGCACGGTGTCAGTGTTTGTGCTGTACAGTGTTTGTGTTGCACGGTGTCAGTGTTTGTGTTGCACGGTGTCAGTGTTTGTGTTGCACGGTGTCAGTGTTTGTATTGCACAGTGTCAGTGTTTGTGTTGCACGGTGTCAGTGTTTGTGCTGTACAGTGTTTGTGTTGCACGGTGTCAGTGTTTGTATTGCACAGTGTCAGTGTTTGTGTTGCACGGTGTCAGTGTTTGTATTGCACAGTGTCAGTGTTTGTGTTGCACGGTGTCAGTGTTTGTGCTGTACAGTGTTTGTGTTGCACAGTGTCAGTATTTGTGTTGCACGGTGTCAGTGTTTGTGCTGTACAGTGTTTGTGTTGCACGGTGTCAGTGTTTGTGTTGCACGGTGTCAGTGTTTGTGTTGCACAGTGTCAGTGTTTGTGTTGCACAGTGTCAGTATTTGTGTTGCACGGTGTCAGTGTTTGTGTTGTACGGTGTCAGTGTTTGTGTTGCACGGTGTCAGTGTTTGTGTTGCACAGTGTTTGTGTTGCACGGTGTCAGTGTTTGTGTTCCAATGTATATATATGTGTGTGTGTGTGTGGTTTGTGACAGGGCAGAGGCCCTGCACACTGGGGGATGTCTGTTTTGTAGTTGTTTTACACAGCCACAGGGTTAATTGATTCATTGCTTTATGGAGCCAAAATCACCTGTAATTAAGTACACCTGCCTGTAATTTGCAGGCAGGTATTTAAACAGGTCTGTGAGGCGTGTCAGGTGTCTGCGTGAAGGCTAAGGCCTGTAGAGAGACCTGTGAACATGCTTGTGTTCAAATGTTTGTTTTAGTTACCGGTAAACGGCTTAGCTGTCCGGTTATAGTTAAAACTGATCCAAGTTTAGTTAGGCTTTTGTTTTGTGTTCATAAAATACAAATAAATATACAGGCATCACCCTGTTTTCATTTAATCTGCTGTTTGAGTTCAATAAGACAATGTGAAAGGTCCTGTAAGTGTAGCATATATATATATTCATTAAAAAAAAAAATATATATATATATATATATATATATATATATATATATATATATATATATATATATATTGTTTATATATTAACATCTGCATTTTTCCAACCGTATGAAATCACTGTATCATGTGTCATAATGTCAGAAGTAGGATTATGATGTGGGCTTCAGTAGGATGTAAATATTTCATTGTAACCCTTAAGAAAGTGCTGTAGTACTGTACTGGTGCAACAGCATAAAACAGGTTTTATTATCTGTGTGTGTTTGGTGCCATCTGGTGTTTATTTCAGAATGAAGAATAATACGTTATGAAGCTGGATCAAAAGTGTATAATATCCATTGACAATTTGACATTTATATATGTGAATATTACAGAAATACTGAATCTTTGCTTCAGATACACCACAGCGCATGGGCATTGCATCAGATACACCACAGCGCATGGGCATTGCTTCAGATATACCACAGCGCATGGGCATTGCTTCAGATACACCACAACACATGGGCATTGCTTCAGATACACCACAGCGCATGGGCATTGCTTCAGATATACCACAACACATTGGCATTGCTTCAGATACACCACAGCGCATGGGCATTGCTTCAGATACACCACAGCGCATGGGCATTGCTTCAGATACACCACAGCGCATGGGCATTGCTTCAGATACACCACAGCGCATGGGCATTGCTTCAGATACACCACAGCGCATGGGCATTGCTTCAGATACCACAGCGCATGGGCATTGCTTCAGATACACCACAGCGCATGGGCATTGCTTCAGATACACCACAGCGCATGGGCATTGCTTCAGATACACCACGCATGGGCATTGCTTCAGATACACCACAGCGCATGGGCATTGCTTCAGATACACCACAGCGCATGGGCATTGCTTCAGATACACCACAGCGCATGGGCATTGCTTCAGATACACCACAGCGCATGGGCATTGCTTCAGATACACCACAGCGCATGGGCATTGCATCAGATACACCATAGCGCATGGGCATTGCTTCAGATACACCACAGCGCATGGGCATTGCTTCAGATACACCACAGCGCATGGGCATTGCTTCAGATACACCACAGCGCATGGGCATTGCTTCAGATACACCACAGCGCATGGGCATTGCTTCAGATACACCACAGCGCATGGGCATTGCTTCAGATACACCACAGCGCATGGGCATTGCTTCAGATACACCACAGCACATGGGCATTGCTTCAGATACACCACAGCGCATGGGCATTGCTTCAGATACACCACAGCACATTGGCATTGCTTCAGATATACCACAGTGCATGGGCATTGCTTCAGATACACCACAGTGCATGGGCATTGCTTCAGATACACCACAGCGCATTGGCATTGCTTCAGATACACCACAGCGCATGAGCACTCACACTTCTTTACAATGCTTACCCATGCGCTAACATGCATTCACTAGGTTTTATTAAATGTTGCTATCATTTTACTATGGTAAACTTTTATAAGGGTATCTGGCGTATTACTAATTAACAGGATTATTAATTAAAACTGTGTGCAAAGTACAGTAGCTGCTGGATATCATAATCCAGCCTCCCATCTTGTTTCCTCTTACTGGCTCCCAATGTATAATGTACTGGAGTTCCTTCAGTGTTTAGTTGTTCATTACACTGTGATGTTGGAGATGAGTTAACACAAATCCAGACTTTTCAACAGCATAGTGCAGTATACGGTGGTGAATGCATATCAAAATGGAACAGAAGTACTGTATCTTAAAAAGCATGGTATAGGAAAGCACATTTAAACATTAATAAGTCAAGGGCCAATCACAGTGACCCAAAGGGCTCTTGCTATTATAAACTGAAAAACAAAACATAGGGCTGATATTGTAACTTTGTAAATTAAAAATGCTGAAGTTGCTCTGAATCACACAAACTTGTTTAAACTAATTTGTTTCCAGGAAAGGTATTCCAGTTGCTTTAATACAGCAACCCCTGTATAGACCAGTTCAGCAGGAAAGCAGCATATTCTCAGCTAAAGCAAGCTCGAGTTCTATTGGGTTTATGTGCCACGGTGTTGAACAGATACACGGGGCTGTACGCACAGAGCTTTAACTCAGGGGCTATGTAAAGAATGTTTCTTCAAAGTCTATGAATTAGACTGGATATTCCTGAAACTGTGCTGGACCATTGATGGTTTCATTAACAACGCTTTCACAAATACCAACAATTGAGCAGGCAGTGATGGTTCAGTACTTTGAATCACTGGATACATGAGCTATGAATATTCTTTTTTCGGATACAATTCTGACAAGTTCCAAATAGTTTAAAAATACTTCAGTTCTGAAGATGTTCCGTCTCTTTACTGTATATGCAGTGTGGCCAGCTCGGCACATGCTACAGTCAAGCAGACAACAGAAACACACACCGGAGATTATTTTCCTAGATAAATTGTATCGGTGTGTGCTGGCATTTGTTTAAGATGTGAATTACAGCATTTACAGCTCTTCGTTTTGGTCATGTATTTAAGCCAACTCTGTTTCTAAATTCAAGTCTTGGAAATGCGTTGTTTGTGAAACAAAGATCACTTTTGTTTTTTCTCCCATAACTTCAATGAGACTGTGATTATGTTTCATTAATAATGTAAAAAAGGCAGCTCCTTATTTTTTATTAAAAAACTAAACACAAAAACTTTCACAATCGACACTTTGGAGATCGCTCAAAAAAGAGACATAAAAACTGAAAACCAAGACCCCTCAGCATTATCAACTGGGGACCAGAGTGAGACCACCAAACGAATCCCACTTGTCACCCCAGACACCAGATTCAAGCAGCATCCCAATAAACTGTAGTTTCTTGTGAAAATGACTTCTACAGCATTTTTAACATGGGCTAAGCCTGTTTCTTTATATAATGTAACTACTGATATTTTAGAATTTAACCATGTAGCGGTAGATCCACTTCTTTACTTATTTCACCGTGTGACTCGATGATTAGCCATGCAGAACAGGCTGCACAAAAGCAGGACAGTTTCCTAAGAAACCCCAGCTAGTTAAAATGTATTTCAAAGTGCAACGTGTACAGGATTGTGGCAAAGTGGTTAACAGTGTGCAAGTGCAGGTGATCAATAATCAGACAAACAATGATAACCCAGGTGCAATGAAGGTTTAATTGTATAATCCAATGCCTGATGGCTAACAGCAGTAAACAATAACAATGTTAATGAAGCAATACAGCGGCCCCGAAATAATAACAGTCCCGTTTCAGTTCACCCACACGTAACACAAACACAAACACAAACACCAGTCCACAGTGCATGCTCTAGTGCTCGTGGTGAATACAGTTCTTTAGTGACAACAAAAGTGCAGTGTTGTTGATCCAGGTTTAGTGCTGGCCTTTGACGACAGCTCCGGATCATGTTAGCCATCCAAATAATTACAAACAGTATTATTAACGACAAATAAAAACAAACAAAACACTCACGTTTCACAGCACAGGTTCTCCTTCTGATCATTTAACGTAACAATTCACAAAGGAACAGATCACATCACTACCTCTCCTTTTTATAACGTCACCCATAACCCCTTGGTCAAAGAGTGCATCCGCTCCTCCAATCCGCAGATGCCACGCCGTTTCCCGTCCGGCTCATTGGTTTCATGTACCGTAGCTCCACCCCCTTTCTAGATGGCCGACTTCCACCTAACCCTGAGAATAAACTGTCGTGCCATTTAGTCCAGGGTATTCTGTTCCCTTTACACAGCGCCCTCGCAGGTCGAGAGGGAGATCTAACACCAAGAATCATTCGATCTCTGTCACATATCCCACCGCTCAGAAGCACAATTTATACGAGGCTGTGTAGTACAGTGGTTAAAGAAAAGGGCTTATAACCAGGAGGTCCCCGGTTCAAATCCCACCTCAGCCACTGACTCATTGTGTGACCCTGAGCAAACAGCGTGGAGTACCACTTTTAAATACCACTTTTCAGGAAACATGAACTCATGTTCAACATTCAATGTGTTTGTTGAACTGAGTTTCACAGTTGGGTTGCACCTTGTGTAGTTGTAAAGGCAGTTTGATAATGTTTCCCACTGCACTGGTTTAATTGAATAAACGTTTTCAGATGACCATTCAGCACCAATTAATGCTGGAGGAGACATATATATATATATATATATATATATATATATATATATATATATATATAACAAAAAACAAAGTTTTACTTAACAGTAAAGCTGACAATTCCAAAAAAGACAGGAAATTGTCAGGTAAAGCTGCCACTGCTCCCTTACCTGACCCACGTTCTGACCAGGCTTTCCAGCACACACTGCTTCACTGGTACAGTAGGTGGGTTCACTTCAGACAGCATGTGTAGTGACCAGTGGGCAGGCCAGGTGAAGTCCCAAACCAGAACAACCATGGTTGTTTTCATGTTGTCATAGAATTATATGTGAATTGAAAAGCTAATTAGAATAGTTGGAATATGAACACATCTGGAGTGAGACAAGATATTTATTGTGTACTTTTCCAAGTATACAAATATTTACAACTGTCATAAACATTTCAGCTTTTTTTCTTTCTTTATTTTGGATTTTGGTTTTGTTTATGAAGGACACAAAAAATATCTCATATGCACGGCTTTCTATAATATCTCATGCTGATGAGATATTAAGTCGTGTGCATAAGATAGCAGCCTCACTTTTTAATTTACACCATGTACCTTTAGAGGTTCCGCAGTAATGAGATCATGTTACACAAGCATTTTCCAACCAATCAATCCATGAACTTTATAGATCTTTCTTATTCATTCATGACAGTGAGTCTTGTAAACTTCTAAAGGATATCTATTAGGCTGTTTCAGATAACTTCTGAATCCTCAGCAACCCACTGGTGACGACACATGTTGTCTGAAGTGAACCCATCTTCTTTTTTCACTGGAAGGCTGATTTTAAAAGATATTTATATGCAATGGAAAGTAGATCCCTCCATTTAGATTGTAGTTCTCTGTGTAGGCCTATATCTTAAAGGAAGTGTTTGGTTTGCTAGCTAGCTAGCTAGCTATTTATTTATTTATTTATTTATTTATTTATTTATTTATTTATTTATTTATTTATTTATTAATTAATTAATTAATTAATTAATTAATTAATAAATAAACAGCAGTGTGGAGTAGTGGTTAGGGCTCTGGACTCTTGACCGGAGGGTCATGGGTTCAATCCCAGGGGGGGGGACACTGCTGCTGTACCCTTGAGCAAGGTACTTTATCTAGATTGCTCCAGTAAAAACCCAACTGTATAAATGGGTAATTGTATGTAAAAATAATGTGATATCTTGTAACAATTGTAAGTCGCCCTGGATAAGGGCGTCTGCTAAGAAATACATAATAATAATAATAAAAAGTCACTTGGGCTCTGTCTTTCGGGTGAGACATAGTTGTAAGTGACTCTGCAGCTGATGCATAGTTCACACACCCTAGTCTCTGTAAGTCGCCTTGGATAAAGGCGTCTGCTAAATAAACTAATAATAACAGGGATACACAATGAGAAGTTTGATTTTTGGTATAATGTCAGTGTAAAATATCAGTAACTTTCTGTGTTTTTCATGCCCAGTTTGGTAAGATTTGATAGTTATTCTCCTAAAATAAAGTTGTTTTATACAAAGCCAAAGGGGCCCATTCAGTGTGTGTGTGTGTGTGTGTGTGTGTGTGTGTGTGTGTGTGTGTGTGTGTGTCTACATGTCTCATCTCCACAGCAGGAGCAATATGGGAGTGTGTGTTAATCTGATTTTGTTATCAAAATGCAACAATGAAACCATTTATCCACTATTGAACGGCATGGCTTTTAGCAGCAGTGTGGAGTAGTGGTTAGGGCTCTGGACTCTTGACCGGAGGGTTGTGGGTTCAATCCCCAGTGGAGGACACTGCTGTTGTACCCTTGAGCAAGGTACTTTACCTAAATTGCTCCAGTAAAAACCCAACTGTATAAATGGGTAATTGTATGTAAAAATAATGTGATATCTGTATAATGTGAAATAATTTATAATGTGATATCTTGTAACAATTGTAAGTCGCCCTGGATAAGGGCGTCTGCTAAGAAATAAATAATAATTTGAGAGCCACAATTCAAAATTAAATGAATTGCTCTGGTCCCCTGTATTACATTCTTAGCGCTTGCATGCTTTAAATTGTATTTGAAGAGACTACACTATTTTGTTTCTTGCTTTTTTAATGCTAACATTTTCTCAATTATTGTTGATTATTAGCTGTTAGGGAATTGGTTGCTCATTGCTCCGCTACAGATTTTCTGCTCATAGCTCTCTGCTTCAACAGGACACCAGCATGTTATATCTGCCCTTGCAACTGCGGTAACTGGGAATAGGCCCATTGAAACGCTCTCAGTTTACAGAGTGGACAGAAATGACAGCTGCAAACCCCTAGAGGTCCTATTTCAAACTGCAGGAAATGCACCTGTCTTTTAAGACTGGTATATAGTGATGTAAGTAGAAACCACAGTAGTGACACAGAACACACATGTATTCAGAAGACCAAAATGTATAGGTTTGTATTGCAGAGCATTGATAAACCAACTCCCATGGAGTGCAAACCTGAAGACCCCTCTCTAAGAACCGGTACACTTGCACTGATCCATTTGAAGGTGCCAATTATTAGCAAACACTAGTACAGGTGTGTGTGTGTGTTGTCAGCGATTTGAAAGAGATTGTGAGACTGGATGCACTGAGTGCAGTCGTGTTCTACTTTCAAGCAATCAGCTCAGGTAACTTGTACCTCCCGATCCCCTTCACGATGTGATGTCTTCCAGGGTTGAATCGACTTCAGATTCTCAGGAGGTGGATATGTGGTCGGTGTCACAGGCTCTTTGGTTCAGCTGCTATTTGGTTGTGCAACTTTTTGTTGCATAGGTGTAGATCCCGTTTAAAATTTGAGGTTTTGGTACTTTCAAATGTGTCACTGTAACAAAGAAATCGAAGTTCCACACATAAGTTCATAACCCCACAGCTCCAAGCTAGTGCCACTGGAAGCACACCCTGTCACTTTTTACTCTAGATCTAACCCCAGACAATGTAAACTGATGAATAAAGGCAGTTCGGTTAGGACTATGTGGTACTTTAGCCTCACCAAAGTGGCCATAAGCAATGCTCGAATGCAAAGCTACGAAACTAATGGTCTTTTCTGAACATCCGTTCCATTTGTAGATCTTATTTTAAAGAAAAATACACATGTAGGAGCGTTTTCAAAACCTTATATACATGTATACTGACAAGATAGGTCACTCTAAATCAGGGGTGCACAGCATACGGCCCGTAAGGACTTTTACATTATAAATGAAAAACGGCCCGTGCCTTTAAGAAAATACACACTCAAAAAAAAAAAATCAGAAGTTCTACGTCAGCCAACGCTCAATGGAAACAAGTAGCGTTCGAAAGAGAGAACCCACACGTGACTCACACCCAGTCAACTAACAGTGAGTGTGAGTGGTAGACACCTCAAAATGCCTTGTATCATGTTAGCCAATATAATTACAGTATAACTTGATAGACAGAGGTGATTTAAGTTTAGAAGTGCTTGGAATATACACAAGCCCAGCCCATTTGGGTGGGATTCTGTCATGTTAGCCAATAGTAATACAGTACAGTAGACCTTGGAAAGCATGACGTAAGGTTCGGAAACAGGCGCCAGCTAGATGCTGAACGGAAGACAGCGATTCACGTTTATGGTTGTTGCTCTGCGATTATTTTCGAGGTAAAATATTTTTATACTTTCACAAAATTACCGTAGGCTGCCTCCGTAGCATCTGAAAACATGTCTCTGTCAAAGTCATGTACAAGTAAAAAAATAAAAATTGATCTTGAACACAGAAAATTTAACCCAGAGTGGACCGAAAAATATTTTTTTTGCTGAATCCAAACCCGGTGTCCATACGTGCCTCATTTGCCTTGAATGCGTCACAGCTGCCAAAGAATACAATATACGACGCCATTATGAGACAAAACATCCCAAATACAAAGAACTGCTGGGAGAAGCACAAACAAAAAAAAGTCTCTCAAAATACAACTAGAGAAAAAGAAGGAATCTGAAGCTACTACAATAGCAAGTTTCGACTTCGCGCAGCGAATTGCAAAATCATCACGTCCCTTTACCGATGGGGAATTTGTAAAAGACTCCCTGATGCAAATATGTGATGCTGTTTGCAAAGAAAATAAAGATTCCTTTTAAAACGTGTGTCTTTCCAGAATGACTATGAAGAGACGCATAGCAGACATGTCTGGAAATAGCTATGATCAGCTAAAAAGCAAAAGCAAAAATATTGTGTATTTTTCTGCTGCTCTGGACGAAAGCAACGATGCCACTGATACAGCCCAACTTTTAATTTCCGTTCGTGGAGTGACAGAAATATTTGAAGTACACCAGGAGCTGGCATCTCTAGTTTCTCTGCATGGCAGAACCACTGGATCTGACATCTTTAATGCTTTTAAGAAAGCTGTTGAAGATTTAAATTTGCAGTGGGATAAATTGGTGGGGGTGACAACCAACGGTGCTCCGGCTGTGGTTGGCAAGACTAACAGTTTTATAGGATGTTTAAAAAAGCACATCGGGGATCGAGCTGTGCTGCTGAAGCAGTATCACTGTATAATACACCAGGTGGCCTTGTGTGCAAAATACCTGAAGTTTAAAGAAATGATCGACTTTGTTGTATACACAGTTCACTTTATTCATTCGCAATCTTTGAATCACCGTGAATTTCAGTCTTTTATGGAGAATATCAGCGCCACTTACGGTGACCTGATTTATCACACTGAAGTGAGATGGCTTAGCCGGGGCAACGTCCTAAAGAGGTTCTTTTCACTATGAAAAGAAATAAAATATTTTCTACAAGAGAAGGGAAGAGACACGTCTGTCATGGAAGAAAACGACTGGATTGCTGATCTGGCTTTTTTGACTGATATCACAGGGCATTTAAATGATTTAAACCTAAAGTTACAAGGAAGTCAGCATCTCATTTGTGATTTGTTTGAGGCAGTGTGTGTGTTTGAAATTAAATTAAAGCTGTTCACAAACCAGCTCGAGAAAGGGCAGCTGACACACTTTGAAACACGTCAAGAAGCCTTTCCACGTGAAGAGACATACAACTGGAAACTATGGAGCGCCATTTGTGCCAAAACTATCGGTCCGTTAGTTTGTCAATTTGTTTGTCAATTTGTTTGCAATTCGTGAATTTGTCAATTTGTTTGTCAATTTGTGAATTGGTCAATTTGTCCAGCAATTAGTCCATACATTTGTCAATTCATACAGTAATTCATAAACGTATTTGTTAATTCATCTAATAATTCATTGATTAATTTGTAAATTCATTAATACGAAAGGCTGTACGGACCTGCAAATTTCCAATCAACCAGACAAACTTCCCAACGACCAGACAAACTTCCAACTGTCAATCTCGCACTGTGTGAAAAAAATGCAACCTTTTTAGCCAATGGGAGCACACACTAATATTTTAATCAACGAAAATCCAGCCTCACTCAAAACTGCTTCAGCCAATAATATTTAGAAGGGTGTTTCAAAAGATATTCTATTTAACAAGATACTCACCTCCGCTAATTTTCAATGGAGACTTCCGTCTCACTGCGTGCAAAGCATTGTGGTATATAGAGAGTTAGGCAAAAAAATTCTATGGAGAGTCAATGCAGGCGTACGAAATGTTGCTGGTTTTCGCCATGTTAAAAAAATGCATAAAACTTTTGAAGTAGATTTCACATTTGCCCAAGGCCAGGCCTTTTGAAGAAAATGGCAACATTAGCAAATTATGACAATAATTTAGTTATTATGAAAAATGCTATATTCTGAGCACAGTCCCGTTCGTTGGCGCATGCGCAGAAACATCACTCTAAAGAAGCGTATTGATTAAATCTTTAACAGTCCGGTAACACCGGTTACTTTAGAAATACATAACAACATAAAATATTATCAAGACACAGCAATATAGTACAGTAAACAAACTGCCGGCATTTTTTTTAACATGGCAAAAACCAGCAACATTTCTTACGCCTGCATTGACTCTCATTAATTCTCAAACTGAACACAGTAGGGATTCAAGGAAATGCATGCACATGGATTAGGGAGAGGTTAACATGTAGAAAACAGAAAGTACTGATTAGAGGAGAAACCTCGAAATGGAGTGAGGTAACCAGTGGAGTACCACAGGAATCAGTATTAGGTCCTCTGCTATTCCTAATCTACATTAAGGACTTAGATTCTGGTATAGTAAGCAAACTTGTTAAATTTGCAGATGACACAAAAATAGGAGGAGTGGAAAACACTGTTGCAGCAGCAAAGGTCATTCAAAATGATCTAGACAGCATTCAGAACTGGGCAGACACATGGCAAATTAAATTTAATAGAGAAAAGTGTAAAGTATTGCATGCAGGCAATAAAATGTGCATTATTAATATCATATGGGAGATACTGAAATTGAAGAAGGGAACTATAAAAAGACCTAGGAGTTTATGTTGACTCAGAAATGTCTTCATCTAGACAATGTGGGGAAGCTATAAAAAAGGCCAACAAGATGCTCGGATATATTGTGAGAAG
Organism: Huso huso; assembly: GCA_036884735.1. Taxonomy (NCBI): domain Eukaryota; kingdom Metazoa; phylum Chordata; class Actinopteri; order Acipenseriformes; family Acipenseridae; genus Huso; species Huso huso. The sequence goes on along the minus strand of JAHFZB010000079.1, from coordinate 223,018 downwards.
TGTTGAATTTAAATCAAGGGAGGTAATGTTAAAACTTTACAATGCATTAGTAAGACCTCACCTAGAATATTGTGTTCAGTTCTGGCCTCGTTACAAAAGGATATTGTTGCTCTAGAAAGAGTGCAAAGAAGAGCAACCAGAATTATCCCGGTTTAAAAGGCATGTTGTATGCAGACAGGCTAAAATAATTGAATCTATTCAGTCTTGAACAAAGAAGACTACGCGGCGATCTGAATCAAACATTCAAAATCCTAAAAGGTATAGACAATGTCGACCCAGGAGACTTTTTTAACCTGAAAAAAGAAACAAGGACCAGGGGTCACAAATGGAGATTAGATACAGGAGCATTCAGAACAGAAAATAGGAGGCACTTTTTTACACAGAGAATTGTGAGGATCTGGAACCAACTCCCCAGTAATGTTGTTGAAGCTGACACCCTGGGATCCTTCAAGAAACTGCTTGATGAGATTCTGGGATCAATAAGCTACTAACAACCAAATGAGCAAGATGGGCTGAATGGCCTCATCTCATTTGTAAACTTTATTATGTTCTTATGTTATTCTTATGTTCTTAAGTCACACCTCAGAACAAGGCTGACAGATGATAACCTGCATGCAGTGCTTAGAGTAGCCACCACTTCACTGGAGCCCAATACCCCTCAGCTGGTAACTGAGAAGAATTGCAACATCTCCCACTGATTAATTGGACTGCACCCCAACGTGAAGTACTAAAAAGTACTAAGTACTAAGTAAGAAGTACTAAAAACTTAAGTTCATTGTGAAAAATTACTTAAAACTTAAAACTGGTGTTACATAATCACATCATATATATATATATATATATATATATATATATATATATATATATATATATATATATTAATGAGCGAGTCACCACTCACTCGGTTCGTGCCCTTTAAAAACTACGCCAGCACACAGAAATGGATTTTAAACGCGTGGTTGCGCTCTTTTAATTACAAACCAAACAAAACACAAACAAACTCCTAACTCCGTTTTTGGAGCGCTTACTATACACACTGGAACCTGACTCACTCGCAGGACGGCTAAGCCGTTTACCTGCCCCAAACTTTAACAGGTTTAAACTGTACCTTTTTCTCCAGACTGCTCAGAAGCAGAGCACCTCTCCTGCTTCCTTCTACTCAGCAGCCGTAAGCACACTGGCTTCACTCCTTAAATACCCTGCACCTGGTCCTAATTTAATAACAACCACCAGGTGCAGGGGATAAATAAACAATAAAACAATTAACCAATTTAAATTAAACAATAAACAAATACAATTAAACTAAAACCAGTGTGCATTTTCATGTGTTTTCTGCAGGAGGAGGTTTAACCCCTCCCTGCTGTATCACATATCCCCTCCCTTGTCTTTTCAAGACACCGGCCATTTAACGGCCACCTCCCTCCACCCTTGAAAGACCACCCACACCCAAGTCCATAAATGTCAATTTTCACCCTTTTCCACGGGCGGGCTTGAGGGAGGGTCGGTCCCTCCAGGCGTTCCCAGGAAGGACCCAGGACCAGCAAGGAGGGACCCAGACGGCATGTCCAAGGCGACCACAGCGCAGGCCGGTGACCGAGAGCACGGACTGGCAGGTAGAGGGCGCTGTGGCTGTGGACCGGCGCAGCGACGCCTGGGATTCCAGGGGAGCAGAGCAGTAGGAAGGGGAACGAAGCAACCAGCAGGGGAGGCGTCAGCGGCGCCTGCCCATTGCGCAGTGGCGTCTTCCTCCTGCGCAGCGACATCTGGAAATCCAGGGAGTGGAGCAAAAAGGACCAGGCAGGCGACTGTGCCTGGCTGTCCTGCGACCTGGGAGCTAGGTCAAGCGGAGGGAGGAGGTCTGCACATTCCGCCCGGTGTCCACACTGCCGGACAAGGACCTCCCACGGTAACGTCGGACTGGCTTGCAGGGGTGGTGGTCGGGGCTGTGGTGGAGGCAACTCCCTCACCTCCCCCCCCTTCTTCGTGGCCGGCTCCTCCGACAGCAGGGGACAAGCTGCCGGCTCCTCCGACAGCAGGGGACAAGCTGCCGGCTCCTCCGACAGCAGGGGACAAGCTGCCGGCTCCCTCCGACAGCAGGGGAAAAGCTGCCGGCTCCTCCTCTTCCGGCTCTGGAGATAGCCGCACCTCCCCCCTTTTACCTTGGACCGGTAGCTCCACCCCCTCAGTTACCTGGCCTGGTGGTGCCCCTCCCATATCTTCTACCAGGTAACAGAGCCTCATGGCTGCCACTTCCTGGAAGGACACCGGGAGGCACTGTTCCTCCCAGGCCTCCCACTGCTCCCCGTCTCGATGCCAGAGTGCATTGATTACCCTGGGGAGGTCGTAATGAAGGTCCCCATCCGGGTCCATCAGCCCGTCTCTCACCTCTCGGGATGTTGGGGAACCCAGTGGCACTGGAACTACCGGTGTTGCGGCTGACGCTTGGGCCGGCACATAGGGACATCCGGCCCAGTTGTGCCCGTACTCCTCGCAGCGACCACACCAGTCAGCCGGTGGCCCCTCTGGGCATGCCCACCAGCGATGGTCCGCCTTCCCGCACCAGGAGCACCACGGGAACAAGCTGGCTGGGTCCTCCAGCGGTTGCTGTTGCAGCTTCTGCTTGCTCTTCTTGCCCATTTCTTTTCCCCCCAAAAAAACTGCACTTATGCTCTGAGTCTCCTGGGGCGCTGCCCCACTTCTGGTACCAATTGTGAGCGAGCTCGCCATTCACTCGGGTTCATGCCCCTTTAAAAACTACGACCCAGCACACAGAAATGGATTTTAAACGCGCGGTTGCGCTCTTTTTAATTACAAACCAAACAAACACAAACAAACTCCTAACTCCGTTTTTGGCGCTTACTATACACACTGGAACCTGACTCACTGCAGGACGGGCGGTAAGCTTATTTGCTGCCCCAAACCTTAACAGGTTTAAACTGTACCTTTTTCTCCGGACTGCTCAGAAGCAGAGCACCTCTCCTGCTTCCTTCTACTCAGCAGTCGTGAGCACACTGGCTTCACTCCTTAAATACCCTGCACCTGGTCCTAATTTAATAACAACCACCAGGTGCAGAGGATAATTAAACAATAAAACAATTAACCAATTTAAATTAAACAATAAACAAATACAATTAAACTAAAACCAGTGTGCATTTTCACATGTTTTTCTGTGCAGGGAGGTTTTAACCCCTCCTGCTCTCTCACTATATATATATATATATATATATATATATATATATATATATATATATATATATATATATATATATATATATATCAATAACATGCATTTTGGCCCTTGGTCAGTTGTCTTTTCGTGATCTGTCTCTCACAAAAATGAGGTTGTGCACCCCTGCTCTAAATAGTGAAGGACTGCAGTAAATGACAAACAACTCAAATTCCTACCTTGCTATGGGTATTATAGTTCAGTCAGGAAACCCATGCCATAGATTATTTATTAAAACAACACTACTACATTATACATATTTACACTGCATTCTTTGGTCTTGCCTTTTGAGGTACTCCTGCCCATAAATTAACTTGCAGATAAGTGGAGAGGCTGAGCATAGGAAAGCCATGGGCAGGAGGGCAGGATAGCTGCCCTCCCCCGTTAGACGAAGCCAAAGAGCAGGTGGAGGAGGCTGGAGAGCGGGAGGCGAACTCTGGTGCATAGTGGGGACGTAAGGATTGAGGTAAGATATAAATAATGCTCTTGCCGATCATTGAACGTATTGTTTATCGAGGGACAAATGAAATACTAGCTATTCGACTGACGGTTTTATTTGGTATTGGAAGCGTCTAAAATATGCTTGATGTTTCTGTAATTTGATCTAAGGTTAAAGTGAGTTCCCTGCCAGAACCACTGCTTTGCTTAATTTCCTGCTACGAACCAGTGATCTCACCAATTACCAAACTATGTGAAACTGCATGTAACGTAAAACGCCTGTAATGCAGTGCACTGCTAGTGAGGAGAAGCTCAATAGCTGGATGCCCTTACCTGTCTATTCTTTGGAAGCTGATCATCTTTTAAAAAGGGAGCCCCTTGACACACGCTCTAGCAACATACTGTTCCTGCAGATGAGTCAGTTAAAAGCTGTCCTACCCAGCCACACAGCCCAATAGTGCACAGTCCCCCTACAATACAATCCCTTGCCTCCCTTTTCTCTGGTTCTACCCTTGTTTGTTCCAGAAAGCAGAGCTGGATAGTCCAGTTACAATCAGAGAGCAGTTTGAGCTGCATAGAAACCAGTGCAGGCACATACAGAGGGTCTTCATAACCCTGCAATAAATCACACAGCACCTGAAAGGGTACTAAATATTTGTATCAAATCGAGAGCTCATTGCATTACAGCCAAATGCAATCCAAAATGCAAAGAGGAGGCTAGGATAGTCTGGTGAAGATTAGTGCAAAATCAAGGTAGGTATTGAGTTTACTATTTAGAGTGTTAGACAGACAGACACACACACAGACACACACACAGACAGACACACACACAGACACACACAGACTGACAGACAGACACACACACATACACAGACAGACAGACAGACAGACACACACAGACTGACAGACAGACAGACACACACACACACAGACAGACAGACACACAGATAGACAGACAGACAGACACACAGACAGACCTATTTGACTGGTCCTGTTTAAATAAAGGATTTGCTATATAGAGGGATAACAAAATGTTGACAAGCAAATGTAAAATAAATTTTAATTACCAATAAAATAAAAGCCCTATTTATTTGCTTATAAAATTGCCGTTGATTCCCTGAGTAAAAGGCAATAAGCAATGCAAACCCCAATTGCTCTGTTTTAGTAACAAACCACTTTAAGGGCCTTCCCAATGGTTTGAAACTATCCCTGGCCTAACTATGATGTTCCACTAGATGGCAGCATTGCTATGGAATAACACTCTAATAGATCCCCCATTTAGTTTCTTAAAGAGCCACCGAGTTTCAGGAGATGCAGGTGCAGATTATTTTACTTTACACACTGTCATGAATAACTATGTTTATTTAAACAGCAACCGGTTTAAAAACCCACCAACTGTAAAAGACCAATGTATGTTAACACCTTATATGTTAACATTCACCTTGTATGTTAACATTGCTCATGAACGTTAGGTACATCTTTCATTTCAAGCAAATGTAGAAAACACATATGTGACATTGTTGTCATGCTGTGATATTTACCCATGCCCAGTTCAGAATTATAAATTTAGCGCTTCACACCACTTTTTCTTGCTTCAAATCAGTGATCAATGTATGTAAAATGAAATGTTTTCATAATTTCACATTCTTGTTGGTCTTTACAAACATTGAGACTGGTTGAATACATGTCTTGGTGTTTCTTGATTCAGATACAGCTGTGCTGTACTGTAGTTCCCTTTGGATTATAAGCAGTGTTTCCTGTCGCTGCTTTCTGAGATCACCCCGCTAATCATTGCTGGTTGCCGAATCACACTCACACAGTGAAAGAGCACACCTTCAGTTATATCCAGACACACCGGCTATAAAAAACGAGCAAGAGAACAGAGAATATTGTGCTGCTGTGGCTTCTTTCAAACCCTTCCTCTACAGATCACATGTTCAAGGCTTTCGAGACTGTACTCAGCAGCTACTGTAGATAAGCCAAGCAAAACCAAGCAAGACGAACCGAAGACTCTGGATCTCCAGCCATCAGCAGCACAAGTAAGTAGCGTGATAATCGGATTGTATTAGAACACGTCATCGTTTTCTAATATACTAACTGGAACAATTCATATGAATCACGTGCAAAACAATTCTAATATGTTGCAGCAATAATAAAAAAAAGAGTTTATGAGGATTTCCCGGTTCTGTTGAAACAACAACAGGTTGGGAAGTACGCATTTAATGGAATAAGGTGTTTTAGCTGTGGTGTTTGTAATAGTGTGCGTTTCTTTATCACATGGTTCTAAGACACCGCGGTAAAGTTAGCTTGACGTTTGATATTCGACATTAGTGTAGCGCATACAGACCTGGCATGCGGAAAAAAGGCTTTTTTTTTATTTTTTTTATCTTATTTACAGCCGTTATAGAGCTTTCAAAACAAGTCTACATTAAAGAAGACTAATTGTGAATTATTTCACAACCACTGTTTTACCTTTGAACCCCAGGAATAATTTGTGAAAACCGAGGGCATATCGCATAACTTTGCATACAGACACGGCATGTGTAAAAGGCTTGATTACCTTACTTCCAACAGCTTCACAGCTTTCAAAACAACTCTATCTTAAAGAAGACTGTTGGTGAATTATTTCATAACCATTGTATTACATGTGAACCCTAGGAATAATTTGTGAAAGTTGTTTTGAAAGCGGTGAAGCTGCTGGAAGTAAGGTATAAACAAGCCTTTTACGCATGCAGTGTCTGTATGCAAAGTTATGCGATATGCCCTCGTTTTTCACAAATTATTCCTGGGGTACACATGTAAACAATGGTTGTGAAGTAATTCACAATTAGTCTTCTTTAATGTACAGTTGTTTTGAAAGCTCTATAGCGGCTGTAAATGCGTTATACTAATGTCGAATATTGAAAGTCAAGCTAACCTTACTGGGATGGGGTAAAAGCCGGAACGAGACGGAACGGCCCGGAACGGTATTTTAATGAATGTAATTGCTTTAAAAAAAACAGCATAGAACGTTGCACACACGTGAGGAGAATATTTTAACAATTAGAACCGATTAATAACGCGCTGTCATTAACCCGTTCCAGCCCAGAACTCTCTTTTCCTCTTTTTATCACTAAAAACCTCCCGGAACACTGGGTTCCAAAGGTGCAAAGACGACGAAAATTATACACACAATACAACTAAGTGGGAACAACATAACACTATTGAGAAAACCCACCGAACCGACCTTTCATTTCCCGTTCCGCGCAATAAACAGCTGTATAGACAAAACCGCCCGGAACACGGGGTTCCGAAGCTGCACAGAGTATGAAAATGATACGCACAATACAACTAAGTGAGGACATCATAACACTATTGAAAATACCCATCGAACCGACCTTTAACTGCCTATTCCGGGTAATAAAACAGTGTATTTATTTTGTTTGTATATGATCTTCTCCTTCTCTCTCTCTCTCTCTCTCTCTCTCTCTCTCTCTCTCTCTCTCTCTCTCGAATTGTTTAGAATTGCTGGTAGCCTAACTGTAACAGTTATATGTGATTAAAAAATAATAATAACACGTATATATAGCTGCAACAGTTTCACAACATTTATTTTTGCACAATGTTTTTGTTCTTTCTTACAATGATAAAAAAAAAAGTATTTAAATGTATTTAACATATTCATATATGTACATAGGCTATATTTGATACAAAATGGATACAATGCAATTCAGTGCAAAGGCAAGCAAACACACTATCTTACAATTAGGTAGTTTACAACATGTAAGGAAAAACGAGCAGACAGAGCAAAACAGTTTAAATTTTAATATTATGCACGGTGACTTAAAATACAGAAACCTTGATGCATTTCCCATTTTCTTCTTCAAAAAAATTAATTCGTTTTTACATTGTGTGTCATATGCATAAATAAATAAATAAATAAAATAATCAGAATAAACAAACTAACATGTTTGTGTTTAATTTGGGAACCTCCTGTCTGAATAGGAGAGAGAAATGAAACAATGTATTCTTGCTCTAAATCAGTTGCTGCTATATTAAACTATGTAACAGTGTAATTTGCTTACGATTGTAAGTCGCCCTGGATAAAATATGGCTTTCAAATGTGGAGCCATGCACAAAACCTGTGATTTTTAATCAATTTGCATGGCTTTTCAGTATTAGAAGGCTATATAGATTAGAACCCCTGGGGGGTTATTTTGAGTTTTAGGGTTTCAATTAATCCTTGAGATTTCAACGTTTATTTATGGTTGTTAGCCTGCTGTTTAAAAAGGTTCTTTGTATACTATTTGGAACCCCTGAAATACGGTTTCTTGGAATAACTTTTTCAAGAGTGTAAGATTTATAAACCTCACTAATATATTTTAGAATATTCCCGGAAGGTATTAGTAATAATCAGACACTTAACGCAAGTGTAGCCCATCAATCAACAAAACCTTTATTATTTAACTTCCAGTACCAAACAATATTAAGCCATAGCAGTCAAAACGAATGGTTATTACCTGTTCTCAATGGGAAGTTGGGCGCGGTCTGGAGTCTCTGTGTCAAGCAGTTTTGTCTTTTAATTATTCATTATTATTAATTAGTCATTTTAGAAGACGCTTCTATCCAAAGCGACTTCCCAGAGACAATGGGTGAACTATGCATCACAGTCACCTCCAATGGGACCTCGGTTTTACGTCTCAAGGACGGAGCACAAGGGAGATTAAGTGATTTGCTCTGGGTCACACACAGTGTGAGTTGGGATTTGAACCGGGAACCATCTGGTATGGAGCCTTTGTCTTTAACCACTGGGCCACCTTACCCAAGCGTCGCCACATCGAATACCTAGCTAATTCACCTTTTTAACTCTCGACTCTGTAATGTCATTAGACGAGTACATGACAATTCGTCCAACAATTACACTGTAGCCTATAATATTATTTGCACAGAGGGAGCACATTTACTAATGAAACAGGAGGAGGGAGGAGGAGGAGGTGTTTTGGGCAGGGGTGTGTTGGGGGCTATTGTTGGTTGTTCGGTGAGGAGGGAGCAATTACTGAATGGCTGGATATTGTGAGCATGGGTGTGGAGTGTGATTGTGGGGTTATCTGGGGGGTTTATTATTGGGCTTTGTAGTGGCCGCCGGTGTATACAAATATCTTTTATTTGCTCCGAATTCCCGTTACCTTTTTCTTATTAATTTAATAAACATTGGCTTGAGATGTGTTGTAAAAGAAATCTGACATGCTCTGCCTCATTCGGACCCACAGGGGTTGTATCTTACATTAAAGGCTAATGAAACCCCAATCTCATCATTCCCAACAGATATCACGTTAAAAATGAGATACAGTTTAACAATCCGACCTACAGACGTGCTCAAATTTGTTGGTACCCTTACAGCTCATTGAAATAATGCTTCATTCCTCCTGAAAAGTGATGAAATTAAAAGCTATTTTATCATGTATACTTGCATGCCTTTGGTATGTCATAGAATAAAGCAAAGAAGCTGTGAAAACAGATGAATTATTGCTTATTCTACAAAGATATTCTAAAATGGCCTGGACACATTTGTTGGTACCCCTTAGAAAAGATAATAAATAATTGGATTATAGTGATATTGCAAAATAATTAGTTTCTTTAATTAGTATCACACATAAATCTCCAATCTTGTAATCAGTCAGCCTATTTAAATGGAGAAAAGTAGTCACTGTGTTGTTTGGTATCATTGTGTGCACCACACTGAACATGGACCAGAGAAAGCAAAGGAGAGAGTTGTCTGAGGAGATCAGAAAGAAAAAAATGAAGACAAGCATGGTAAGGTAAAGGCTACAAGACCATCTCCAAGCAGCTTGATGTTCCTGTGACAACAGTTGCAAATATTATTAAGAAGTTTAAGGTCCATGGAACTGTAGCCAACCCCCCCTGGTAGCGGCCGCAAGAGGAAAAAATCGACCCCAGATTGAACAGAAGGATAGTGCGAATGGTAGAAAAAGAACCAAGGATAACTGCCAAAGAGATACAAGCTGAACTCCAAGGTGAAGGTACATCAGTTTCTGATCGCGCCATCCGTCGCTTTTTTAAGCGAAAGGGCTCCATGGAAGAAGACCCAGGAGGACTCCACTTTTGACAGAAAAAACATAAAAGCCAGACTGGAATTTGCTAAAAATGCATATTGACAAGCCACAATCCTTCTGGGAGAATGTCCTTTGGACAGATGAGTCAAAACTGGAGCTTTTGGCAAGTCACATCAGCTCTATGTTCACAGACGAAAAAATGAAGCTTTCAAAGAAAAGAACACCATACCTACAGTGAAACATGGAGGCTCGGTTATGTTTTGGGGCTGCTTTTGCTGCGCCTGGCACAAGGTGCCTTGAATCTGTGCAGGGCACAATGAAATCTCAAGACTATCAAGGCATTCTGGAGCGAAACGTACTGCCCAGTGTCAAAAAGCTCTGTCTCAGTCGCAGGTCATGGTTCCTCCAACAGGATAATGACCCAAAACACACAGCTAAAAGCACCCAAGAATGGATAAGAACAAAACATTGGACTATTCTGAAGTGGCCTTCTATGAGTCCTGATCTGAATCCCATCGAACATCTATGGAAAGAGCTGAAACTTGCAGTCTGGAGAAGGCACCCATCAAACCTGAGACAGCTGGAGCAGTTTGCTCAGGAAGAGGGCCAAACTACCTGTTAACAGGTGCAGAAGTCTCATTGAGCTACAGAAAATGTTTGATTGTGTGATTGCCTCTAAAGGTTGTGCAACAAAATATTAGGTTAGCGGTCCCTCATTTTTGTCCATGCCATTTTTCATTTGTTTTCTTATTTACAATATTATGTTGAATAAAAATCAAAAGCAAAGTCTGATTTCTATTAAATATGGAATAAACAATGGTGGATGCCAATTACTTTTGTCAGTTTCAAGTTATTTCAGAGAAAATTGTGCATTCTTCGTTTTTTGTGGAGGGGTACCAACAAATTTGAGCACGTCTGTACATCTCACTCGTTTTACATTGCAATCTTAATATCACACATTTACTAATGCCGCTTTTGCATCTCACTCTAAAAACAGTCTCATCAACAACACTAGCTTGTTAAAGTGAACAAACAACAATTTCTATGTGGTTACACAGTCAACATCTTAAAAGTACACACACATTTTTCTTATATTATGACTAAAATATGTACATCTAGTAATCTGGACGAATTCTCTCTCTATTAGTGATGCATGGACCAAGAAGAAGCGCATGGGAACCCAGGAGCAAGCTGATGTTCTCTAACCCCTATATTCTCATCATTCAGTCTACAACAACATCCAGTGTACCACAAACTTATCAACACAAACTTGAACGGTTGTCAACGCAAAGCACTTTCAGCAGTTTACAGAAGTCAGGACATTTTGGAGAAATGAGTACAGAGTTCTCAGCATACTGCATGGACTATTAAACTGATTATTATAAAGTACAAATACAGAATCTTACACGTGGTTTCAAACAGCACCAGATAAACGGTTCCACATCTAAGACATAGAACCGTTTTTTACTAATTTTGTTTCCCTGAGAGTATAACATAGCTGAAATTTGATTCTAGTGCTTAATCACTAAAAACAATATCTGGTCAATAACATGATATTCTCTGTCGTCACTGAATTTGTAGGCACATGTAGTGTTCCGATCCAGTACAGTATTAAAGTACTAATCAGTGGCCCTTTGCAGGTGTTGACTGAAGTATAGTTTGTATAGACAGTAAAAATCAACGAACATCCCCTCGACTGAATACCCATTCTTGAATTTGCAGTAGATCTACTCATATTAACCCATTTCATGCAGGGAATGGGCAATTAAAGGTCGGACAGTTTTAGTAAGTATGTTACTCAGTGTATTATTTGTATCTTTTTTTCATCTCCTGTGCAGCTTCTGGGCAGCTTTATTAATCAAGCTGTTTGTTGCACACAATGGGAAATGAAAGGTTGGTTGGTTCGATGTCCTCACTTAGTTGTATTGTGTGTATAATTTCCGTCGTCTTTGAAGCTTCGGAACCCAGTGTTCCGGGAGGTTTTTGGTGATAAAAAGAGGAAAAGAGAGTTCTGGGCCGGAACGGGTTAATGACAGCGCGTTATTAATCGGTTCTGATTAAGTAAAATATTCTCCTCACGTGTGTGTAACTTTCTATGCTGTTTTTTAAAGCAATTGAATTCATTAAAGTACCTTTCCGGCTCGTTCCGGCTTTTACCCCATCCCAACTTTACCCAGTATTCTAAGATGCAGAAGTAAGACATAGGCAGACTCCTAAAGTCCTCTAACTCTGTATTACATACTGCTTTGCTGTTAATATACAAGTTACAAACACATGTGTAACAGTGTGGCGTTCTCGATATGTTATTGTACCTGGTTGTGGATTGATTTGGTTTCCCTTGGGTAGCTGATTCTAAATGAGATTTATTTCTCACTTTAACAGCTTCTCACTGAGAGAGGCAGACAACCACTGCTGGTAGGTAGGCAAAGTTTCACTCGTGTTGTCCTTGGTGTCATGTTTGAACTTTATTAGAAATGGTATATATTCCAATATTATAACAGCACCGTTACAGGTAAGAGCGGTTGGCAGAGCCTTGTTTAAACTCGATTTTGAGGGGTATGTTTTCTCGGCCGTTTCCAAACGGATCGGGGCGGCAGTTCCTATGCTCCTTATCCATGTGACGCGGATTGTTTTGTCCAAGTTTTGTGAAAATACGTGTGGTAGTTTTAATGGGGACTCCACAAGTTGATGTCCCTCTTTTAAATATTTACAGTCAAGATATTAGTTCGTATATATTTAGTTTATATGCATTATATACATTTAAAAACATAAGCATAAACATCTATGTTCGTAATAGGGCCTACTAATATAGTGTGTATGATAAAGTATTACAAACAATGTAATGTGCACGATACTTAATAATATTACCACTTGTTTGAGGATTTGTTTCCGAACACAACAATCACACAATAAATTGCTCACAAACAATTATAGATTTGCAGCATTTGACTGATCATTTAGAACCGTGTGAACTGTGACGCGCAATGCATACAGTATAGTTGTGAATACACTAGGGGAGCTGCAAATGAACAACACAAGTAAAAACAGCGCTGAAAAGTATTTTTCTATTTTTTTTAAAATGTGATTTACCCCAGCGTTTTCTTTACATGTTGAAATTCTTAGTTAACGAACTTACAAGTATCTGGAAGGTCCTGTTCATAATTATTGCACTATTATCTTGTTTATATTAAGCGATGAAATCGTTTAATCGATTGTATGGAAATGTGCTGTTCTCCTAATGACGCCATTTGAATCAATGTACATTTTTAAACAAGGTATAAATATAAATACATTTCTGAATATATCCATGTTGTTATTAAGAATCAATCAGATAGCTAGGCTAATATAAACTTAACTAAAATATTCATGTTTTTTAAAAAATGTTAAAAATGTAATAGCCTAATAATAGCTTGTTTTATGTATTAGAAGTCTGTATATGTGTATAAGGTATCTAAAATGTGGTCCTACTTGGGAGTGTTTGTTATAATAGTAGAGAATTGTTCTTATACAAAAAGTTGCATCACAAATATTATTAATTTCTTAGCAGACTTACAATTGTTACAAGATATCACATTATTTTTACATACAATTACCCATTTATACAGGTTTTTTTTTTTTTTTTACTGGAGCAATCTAGGTAAAGTACCTTGCTCAAGGGTACAGCAGCAGTGTCCCCCACCTGGGATTGAACCCACGACCCTCCGGTCAAGAGTCCAGAGCTCTAACCAGTACTCCACACTGCTGTTTAAAAATAAATAAATAAATAAATAGCAAACCAAACACTTCCTTTAAGATATAGGCCTACAGAGAGAACTACAATCTAAATGGAGGGATCTTTCCATTGCATATAAATATCTTTTAAAATCAGCCTTCCAGTGAAAAAAGAAGGTGGGTTCACTTCAGACAACATGTGTCGTCACCAGTGGGTTGCTGAGGATTCAGAAGTTATCTGAAACAGCCTAATAGATATCCTTTAGAAGTTTACAAGACTCACTGTCATGAATGAATAAGAAAGATCTATAAAGTTCATGGATTGATTGGTTGGAAAATGCTTGTGTAACATGATCTCATTATTGCGGAACCTCTAAAGGTACATGGTGTAAATTAAAAGTGAGGTTGCTATCTTATGCACACGACGACTTAATATCTCATCAGCATGAGATATTATAGAAAAGTTGCATATGAGATTTTTTTGTGTTCATAAACAAAACCAAAAAATCCAAAATAAAGAAAGAAAAAAAGCTGAAAAATACTTGGAAAAGTACACAATAAAAACTTGTCTCACTCCAAATGTGTTCATATTCCAACTATTCTAATTAGCTTTTCCAATTCACATATAATTCTATGACAACATGAAAACAACCATGGTTGTTCTGGTTTGGGACTTCACCTGGCCTGCCCACTGGTCACTACACATGTTATCTGAAGTGAACCCACCTACTGTACCAGTGAAGCAGTGTGTGCTGGAAAGCCTGGTCAGAACGTGGGTCAGGTAAGGGAGCAGTGGCAGCTTTACCTTACAATTTCCTGTCTTTTTTGGAATTGTCAGCTCTTACTGTTAAATAAAACTTTGGTTTTTGTTTTATATATATATATATATATATAATTTGTCTCCTCCAGCAGTAATTGGTGCTGAATGGTCATCTGAAAACGTTTATTCAATTAAACCAGTACAGTGGGAAACATTATCAAACTGCCTTTACAACTACACAAGGTACAACCCAACTGTGAAACTCAGTTCAACAAACACATTGAAAAAAGTGGTATTTAAGTTAAAAAAGCATCATTGACAAAACAGAGTTTGATCTGATTTGTCTGATCACGTTTTTGGTTCCGATCGCATCTAGACACACGAGAAATCAAACAAGTGCCAGGAATGTGTATTTAAGCCAGCCCCACCTCTCACTAATACTAGTGCCACTACTAAACACTGGGATTGAATTCTGTTATGTTTTACTCTTTATCTACAGATCGGCGATGGCCGAAGTAAGCATCAATGAGTACAAAAGTAAATTTCTGGAGGCAGTTTTCCTTTTTCTGAAAGAAGGGGTCGACACTATTGATTCATTAACAGTGTTTCTGCTGGCTGTTGACAAAGAGCACATGGAACAGGACCATGAAAAAATAAGGAAGATGATTGAAGAAGCTACCCAGAGCATGTCAAAAGCAGAGACGGCTGCTCAGTGTCAACTTGTAATGGTTGATGAAGAATACTTGGGGCTCACAAGAGAGAAAGGCAGTCTAGAATGTGAACGGACCAACAAGACAACAGAAGTGAAAAACCTAAAAACCACCCTGGCATCTCGCAATACAATCTTGGAGAACAGTAGACACGCCTTAGAGATTGCAAAAAGAGAACGACAAAATGCACAACAAAACCTCGATCAAGAGAGAGCAAAGTATCAAGAAGAAGAAATAAAAAGGAATATCGGAATTGGATTGTTATTCATACCCTTAATTGGGCCAATAGTTGGTAAGTGTTTGGATGTGTAATTCTACTCACCCATACTCCACTTGCTTAGATCTGTGTTAACCCTCTTTTGCCAAATGTTGCTATTTTGTTGGTTTATTTCACTTAATTTTACTGTAACACCACTAAACAAATATTTTCTGACTACTATAGTCAAGAGTTACTGTAAAAAAATGAAATAGTGTATTGCCTGAATTTGTTAGTATTTTGCCAATGTAGTCATTATTGGCAAAATATTGCCTCTTGGTTTTTGTTCCAACTGTACCCTAAATTACTTAACTGGACCAATGAAGTGCTTATTAGAAGCTTAATTGGTCCAATTAATTAATGTAAGGTACAGTGGAGCAAAAACCAGGATGGACAGTGGCCCTCCAGACCAGGATTGGAGACCCCTGCATTATACAATCAATCAATTATTCTGTCCTTTATGTAACCAGGTAAGTCACCAAGAGGCTCCCAAAACCGCCGCAGCTAAATTACAAAAATAACAATACGTACACTAAAGCCATTGCTCAAGAGTCTATCATACATGCCAACAATCCCTATATGGTTGGGACAGTCCTGATTTCCTAGCAAATGTTCCGTGTCCCGATGCATAGGAAGAAAGTCCCGATATTTACCCATAGGAAAAAAAAATTATTGCATTTATTCTGCACAGTAGTTGGTGAAAACCACACGCTGTGCTCCTCATGCGGCCGACACATCTGCTGATCACTAACTCATATACAGGTAAGAACGCTTCATTATCTCTATTTTTACAGTCGTGATGGTCGTGGTCGTGTTCATTTGGGGTGATACCTCTATCTTATGATAATGAGTGTTTTTATGTGATGACTCGCATGTGTATATAGTGTGTCCCCGGAGACAAGCGTCTCGCTGATCAGTTCAAATGTTAGCAAGTATGCAAACATGGAGGACACTGTAAACTTAACATACCCTAGTAAGATGTCTAGAAAATAAAGAACCAACCAGTACAACAGCAAGCACTCCTGTCAACCGTGCAGAAATCAAAAACACTCAAAAATACCCAAGCAGGATCGCACAGATGGGCAGTTTATTAAGCCCATCTCTCAAATCTCACATTTCTCTCTCCCTACTCTTTGTTTTATATGTCTGGTGACTTGTGAATGCTTTTTAGTTGAAGCATTTAGCTGTAGTAATTTCTTAAAACCCACGACTAATTTGGTATTGTATACTGTCCCTGGTAAACGTTATATAAAAGCAGTTCAGTGTGTTGTGTGTGCACGGATTCAGGAATACTACTTTTATATTGGAATATTAACTTCAGCTCTTTCTTAAACCTACTTTAACCCTGTATTAAATACTGTCCCTGGTAAACGTTATACTGAAGTAGCTTAGTGTGTTGTGCATGTGTTTTTTACACATAGTTTTGAAATAAACAACATGTTTATTTGTGTTAGTGTTTAATGTAGGATGTGTGATATAAATCGGTTTTGATTTGTTGTGGATTGAATATAATTACAAGTTTTGTATGTTTATAATTTATTAGATGTAACTTTTGTTGTTTTACAAAAACTGGTGTGTTTATATGAGCACTATAGGTAATGCAAATAGTGTAATGTGTAATGCATAAATAGGTTTATATAGAATGGTTAAGTTCTGGTCTGAATAATTGAAGAATACAGAGACTGATAGTTAAGTGCTTTATTAATAGTAGTTAGATGTCTCTTTTATTGAAGATGTGATTTTTAATAACTTAAATTAAAACTTTGAACTTTTTATGGTCTTGTCCCTCCCTTTTTCTCTTTAGTGTTGAGTAGCTCACTGTTTCAGCCATAATCTTATACCTATTGCACCTTATTTTTTTTAACTGTAGTATCCCGGGGTTCCGGGTGGTGGCAGTGGTACGCTATTGGTTAGTGATCCAGTGCATGTCCTCCCAATAGTCTGGTAGGATAAAGACATATCCTACCTTGATAGGTATAGAGAGGTTAACCAGGGGGGGAGTGTTACAGCTGTATGAGCAGCTTTTCTGCCGTAATGTTTGTCTACTTAAAATAAACTTGTGGAAATGCAGGCATATACAGAACTGTACACATACTGACACACACACTGTACGTATTAGAACAAAAAATGAAATATCACAGTACTTTGAATTAACCAGCAGGAAGAAAATATATATTTGGTCTTTAACTAGGGGGTGGTGCAAGCCCTTTTGTGGTGACATTTAGAATGCAGTCTTTGGTGAACAAAGACTGCTTTTGAAAATCTCACCACAAGAGGGCCGCTTATGA
The DNA here is from genome assembly GCA_036884735.1 of Huso huso. Taxonomy (NCBI): domain Eukaryota; kingdom Metazoa; phylum Chordata; class Actinopteri; order Acipenseriformes; family Acipenseridae; genus Huso; species Huso huso. Next base: position 205,576 of record JAHFZB010000079.1, on the reverse strand, counting down.
TCATGAAAACTTGTAATTCCTGATAAAAAATGATCTTGCCTTAAGGCTGGTTTATACTTCCGACTGCGACCCAATTTTTGGTCTGTCAGTGGTCTCTGTCAGTCAGAATGACATGACTGACGCGAGCTGCGTCTTTTTTGAAAAGTCGAACAGCCTTTTCTTGTGTGTTTGCAACCGCAAAACGCACAGGGTCGGATGATGTTGAAAAAATCCAACATTTGTCGCATAGTCGCAAGCCAGTGAAGCACGATAGAGCAAGTTTCTGAGGAACCCAATAAACATGAACAACAGAACAGGATTTTAAACTTGCCTCTAAACTGAATGAAATTAAAGCGTAAATGAACTGTTGCTAAAATGAATATTGGTGCTTACAGCTATCATGCGCAGCAACCACTTGTATAATAATAACAATAGTAATGAATACAGTGTATTTTTATTTCTATTATTCTTTTTATATATTTGAGTCACTAATAAGTTAACATAGCTATTTATTTTCTGTATGCAATTACTTTCCCCATCAAATCAGTAACGTTGCTCAGCTGTTCAATACGTCTGATCAAAAGCACTATGGAGAACAGCTGATCACTTTTACTTGTTTGCTGCTCATAAAAATATATAGAGCCAATTTACACATTCACTTAATTCATGAGACAGGCAATTTTAAAAGTGTCGCGGGATTGTGGAGCCTGTTGGCAACCCTAGTCACAAGTCGACAACGGCAGCAACACAGACTGGCTGAAAGTATGACCGACAGCTACGATCACTTTGCCTGGAAGCCTTAAAGTTGCCTGCAACTTCTAGTTAACTTTATTTTTTTACCTTTTGTAAACCATACATTTGAACTTATGACTGTATGTGACAGAGTGTGGCGGAGTGTCCCGCCCCTATTTATTATTATTTGTATTTTTGTTTTTGCAAAGGGTAAAAGCGCCCGGCGTTTTATTATTATATTTAAAACCCGTGAGGATGCATGGCTGATCAGCTACTGATTATTTAACTAGCTGACAGTCATGCATCCTTACCAAACAGAGACTCTGGCCGAGGATAATAAGATAATTACTAACTAGTTAATCCCTCGGCCAGAGTATATAAACCTGCAGCTCTCTGCACTCGGGGTGGTTGGGTGTACAGAGGAGAGTACGGGGAGCGGAGAGAGCGAGTCACATTTGGAAAAAACAATTGCTAAAACGTGCTGGATTCTCCAGCACAATACTTTACTTGTTTGTTTGTTGATTCGTTTGCCCCTCGTGTTCTTTTGTTTTGTGTTTTGTTGTTTTGTTTAAATCTTTTGTTTGTTTATTATAAATACGCTGAGTGCCATTGCACTCAGCTTCAACAGCACATCCATTGTTTTGGTTTCTACTTCCTGGTCCGTGATGTCACCACTGCGAGCCAGACTGTCACACAGAGATCGAATGAGTCTTAGTGTTAGATCTCCCTCTCGACCTGTGAGGGCACGGTGCACGAGGAACAGAGTACCCTTAATGAAATGGCACGACAATTTATTCCGTGGGGTAGATGGAAGTCGGTCAGTTCGGGAAGGGGCGGAGCTATGGCACCCGAGCTCAGTGACCCAGATGGTAAGGCGGCATCCGAGGACTGGAGGAGCGGATGCGCTCGTTAACCTCTGGGTCATGGGCGAGGGTATAAATAGGGGCATGGCTTGAGTGATCTGTTCCTTTGCATATGGTTAAATTAAATAACCGAGAAGGAGCCCGTCTTGTGAAAATAAACCGTGAGTGTTTTCGTCTCTGTGTCTTAACACTGTGTGTCTTGTGTGTTGTTTCACTAAAGATTACTGAGCACGATCCGGAGCTGCAGCCGCGGCCAGCGAGAAACCCGGACTTCACCACTCACCTTTTCACTACAGGAACTGTCTTTTGTTTGTGTTTTGTGTGGGTGTCTGAACGGGACTTTTGGGGTTACGGGTCAAACCCGTGGATTACAAATCGAAGTGATACACGCCGCTGTATCACTTCCAGCACTATTATTATTTGCAGGTTTGCCTTAAGGCTCTGAACATTTATTAAATTAAATAAACACCCTTGCACCTGTACCAACGTTGTCTGTGTGATTATTCTGCACTGCACTCACCTGCACGTCATTACCACTTTGCCACACTGTATTAGCTTGGAATGTATTATCGTTAAAGCACGGATTTTTCTAAAAGCCTTCACCTCAGAAAAACACTAATTCTACTCTGAATTGGTATATATTTAGCATTGTCCTTTTACACAAAATATTTTAGTTTAACAAATCCTAAAATGTTCTGACATAGCCTGGAGGTATGTTTTGGGTCATTATCTTGCTGTAGGATGAACCCCTGACCAACTAGGCGTATACCAGAGGGTATTGCATGGCGCTGCAAAAATGCTGTGGTAGCAGTTTTGGTTCAGGGTGCCACTCTGTGCAAGTCGCTGACTCTGGATCCAGCAAAAGAGCCCCAGACCATCACGCCTCCCTCCATGTTTGACAGTTGGTGTCACACACAGAGGAACCATCCTTTCGCCTACTCGACGGCGTGCAAAAAAACCCTGCGTGATGAACCGAAGATTTCAAATTTTGATTCATCGATCCATAAGACCTTCTTCCAGTCTTCAGTAGTCCACTGGCGGTGCTTCATGGCCCAGGCAAGCCTCTTTTTTCTTATTTTGCCATCTTAGCAATGGCTTTCTTACTGCCACTCGACCTGTCAAACCTGCAGCTCGAAGTCTTCTCTTCACAGTTGAAACTGAGACTTGCTTACTTCGACCAGTATTAAGCTGTGCTTGAAGCTGTTGTCCTGTGAGCCACCTATCACGCAAGCTGTTGACTCTCAGAAACTTGTCTTCTGATTCTGTTGTGGCTTTGGGTCTGCTGAGACCTCTTCCTGTCAGAGTTTCCTCCAGTTTCCAAGTGCCTTTTGATGGTGTAGGAACTGTACTCCTGACACCTTGGCTTTCTTTTTGCAATTTCTCTAAAGGAAAGACCTACACTTTTAAGGGTTATAATGGTCTGTCTGTCTTCCTTTGTTAATTGCCTTTTTTCTCGCCATTATGAGAGCAATATACTACTTCCTGCAGTACAATACTGTCCAAATAATGCTTAAGAGGGTGTAGTAACACAGTCTGTTCCAACACTGCTTTTATACAGACAGAGGGTTTGTAAGTAATCAACAAAAGTTGGGACACCTGTAGAATTGTTAGCATCAACTTTCAAAGGCTTAATTTACTTCCATTGCTGCAGAACAGCTGTAAGTTGTTAACCCATTACTTGTTCCCTGAAAAAGGCCTTTTGTATAACTCTGAAATGTACATTATTTTTCAGTTTTGGTAACCTAAACTTTTTTTTTTTAACCTCTGGCAGTTTACCGCTTACCTTTGTACCATTTCAGGTTATTCACTGGACTTGAACTGTTTAAATTTCAATAAAAAACTGGAAAAATGGGGGTGTTCTAAAACTTTTGACCGGTAGTGTATATATGTATATATGTATGTGTGTATATATGTATGTGTGTGTATATATATATATATATATATATATATATATATATATATATATATATATATAAATAATATGATTGAACTATGTGAATATTATGTTAAATTATCTACACATAGTACCAGTTATAAACTACATGGTGTTACAATACTTATTCAAGAAAAACAAAATGTTGAACACAAATCAGCAATTCATAAAACAGGACACTTAATGTTTCCTTTATTCAATAAATATTCATGATAACAATAAACATATACATTTTACATACATATATACTTTATAGATACAATGAGTAAAACACACAACTTACCAAAGTATTAAGAGCATCTCAAACCAGCCTCTCAAAAGACGTTTCTTAACGTTGGATGTTTTTTAACGTTTCTTAAGAGGAGAGAGCATGAGATCAGAATTCTGCGTTGGGCTAGCGTCGGCGTTTGGTTAGTTTGCCGACGCCAACCAACACTGACTGATTTGACCTAAAGCCAATGTTATGATGTTTACTGGGTTCCTCCTTCCTTGTTCAATATGGGATTTCTGATGCTTGGTGCTTTATTTCTCCTACTTCAAGACAATACTCTTTCTTTTCTCCTGTCCACCATACTTTCTCTAGTATTGATTATTTTTTTTAAATAACCATCTACTCCCTTTCTTCCTGTGCTTATAGCAGCATTGTTATTTCTGGCCATGCCCCTTAGTATTGGTACTTGCTTTTCCTGACTGGCGCTTCAATCCCATTACTCTCTGATCAGAGTTTTGTCCAATTTATTTCTTCACAAATATCTTTCTTTCTGGATACTAACTCAACTCCTGGAATTTCCTCTACTCTGTGGGAGACCTTGAAAACTTACATTCGTGGGCAAATAATTTCATACACTGCCCAAGCCAATAAGCGACGTACAGGGAGACTTACTGAGAACTGCAATTCGTTTTGAAGTTGGATCAGAAATATTCCAGCTCTAGAACCCCCGTACTGTATAAAGAAAGATTGAACTTCCAAACGGAATTTGATTTGCTGTCAACTACGCAAGCTGAACAATTACTGTTAAAATCTCGGCATACTATTTTTGAACATGGCGACAAGGCCAGTAAAATGTTAGCACATCACTTAAGACAGAGCCTGCCCTCTAATCGCACAAATTCATACTCACACTGGCACCACTTCTGTAGATCAACAGCAGATCAATGACCAGTTCAAATTATTTTATTCCACGCTCTATGATTCTGAGACCCCTCCCTTATGGATTCATTTTTCCGGACCTTACTATTCCCATTATAGATCCCCAATCTAAGGCAGGTCTGGAAGAGCCCTTTTCTATTGAGGAAATTAACCAGGCCGTTAAGAGAATGCAGAGTGGCAAGTCCCCTGGGCCTGATGGGTTTCTTGCAGAGTTTTTAAAGAAATGCTCCTCTCAACTCTCCCCTCTTCTATCTTCTGTATTTTCTGAATCATTTCTTTCCCAGTCTTTGCTTCAAGGTCTTTGTCAAGCTTCAATTTTATTGTTATTAAAAAGAACAAGGACCCCCTAGATTGCGCTCATACTGCCCTATTTCCCTCCTCAACGTTGACATTAAAATTTTAACAAAAGTACCGGAGCGTCGTCTTCAGTCAGTTCCCTCCCCACTTATTGCCCTGTTTGGTGTCATGCCAGAAGATGTCCCTCTGAAAAAACTGCAGTCAGATTCCCTGGCTTTTGCGACCTTGCTTGCCAGACGCTTAATCCAATTTAACTGGAAGCAAGCTGCCCCACCCTCCCATGTACACTGGGTTAGGGATGTCATGCAATTCCTTAAGCTCGAAAAAATTAAAAGTACTATTCAGGGACTGTGGCAAAGTGGTTGCTGATTAAGTACAGGTGCAGAGGTGATGCAGTGCAGGAATAAACAGACAGAGATTTGTAATCCGGTATGCAAAATAGACGTTTTATTTTCATTATAATCCAGGTCTGGTGACCAAATAATAAACTCCGGTTATACACAGTGATGCGTAAAACACAAAGAACAGTAAACAATAGCCTTAAACAATAAACACAGTATCTCTCCCACAATATACAACCACGGTCACCAGTCCTGGGTGCGTGCTGTAGTGCTCGTGGTGGGTGATACAGTTTAAAGAGTGACAAATAGTGCAGTGCTGTTCTGGGTTCAGTGCTGGCTCTTAGCGACAGCTCCGGAATGTGTTAGCCATCTATAAACACACAAGTAACAATTATAGACAAGACAAACAAAACAAACACTCACGATACTTTTAATACACAGTACACGGGTCCTTCCGGGTCTATTTCGAAACCAAAAGCGAAGGAAAAGATTTACAATTCTCCGGCCCCTTTTATGCGATTATGCATGACCCCTTGGTAAACTATTGCCTGCAGCTGATACCTCAGTTACCTTCCAGGTCAATACGTTCCCACACCAGTGTCTTGTCTTTTTCCAGGCTGACTGACCTCCCGACCCAGGGAATGAACTGTCAGGACAACCTGTCCAAAGCCTTTCCCTTTCGCTACTTAGTGCCCTCACAGGTCGAGAGGGAGATTTACAACCAGAATTCATTATATTTCCGTCACAGAGACACACAGAAAAAATGTATAAATCATGGCAACTCGGTTGAACATTTTTTGATCAGCTCCAGCACCCTCTCACTCCTTGAATCAGCCTTCACCTAGTGTTTTTACAGACATAAAATGCGATGCTCACTATTGCTTGTTTTGATTTGGTTTTTTATGTCGGTTTTTGTTTTTTCCACCATTCCTTTTTTCTATGATCTCTACTTTTCTTCATTTTAAATAATTAAAGGCTAAATATTTAATAGAAGGAAAAAAAAGTTTGCACTTTTCAACATGCAAAGATGGTTGTGAAATGTTTACCCTCAACACAGCAATGTTGGTGTGGGGGAATTACTTCACATGTTTACCGAACAGAGACACGTGGTGTCTGTTTTGTTGATAGTTGGTATGTAACCAAATCTTTGTATGATGTACTACTAGACATATTTCAATAAAAAAACACATGTCCTGTGTCTCCCCATTATAGGAGGAACCATGATTGGTGTTTATCAAGCGTCCATGAACAATGCAATGGATGTTGTCAAACATGCAGAAGCTGCTGAGCACAAGTGGGGAAATGAAGCCAGTAACTATTCAAGCAAAGTAACCAAGTACAAGGATCTTGTAATAAATATGGAGAAAGAAATCTCCAACACCAACAGTGTTTTGGAGGAGATTGACAGCAAACTCCAGCAGCTATCCCAGAAGAGGACAGCCATCGCTGACGTGCAGGAAAAACTCCGAGCTGCCACCAACTTCCTGAGCACCCTGGCTGGAAGAGTGAAGGTGTCCGAGGTGCAGACAAGGACAGTTCTCTTCTTTGATCCTCTGATCACCATATTAGAGAACATATCTCAACACATAGTCCAGCTCTCAGGGAATGTGAAGTACCAACTTCTCTTCCAGCAGGATATCAAACCCTTGATAAACAAGCTGGAGGAAAGCAACCTTAAACTCAAAGCCATCTCCAAAGACGAGGGGCTTGCAATGCAGTTTTATTAAGAGCTTCCCAGCACTGCTGATGCTACACGCTGTTTGAAATGCAGTTTTATTAAGAGCTTCCCAGCACTGCTGATACTACACGCTGTTTGAAATGCAGTTTTATTAAGAGCTTCCCAGCACTGCTGATACTACACGCTGTTTGAAATGCAGTTTTATTAAGAGCTTCCCAGCTCTGCTGATGCTACATGCTGTTTGAAATGCAGTTTTATTAAGCGCTTCCCAGCACTGCTGATGCTACACGCTGTTTGAAATGCAGTTTTATTAAGAGCTTCCCAGCACTGCTGATGCTACACGCTGTTTGAAATGCAGTTTTATTAAGAGCTTCCCAGCTCTGCTGATTCTAAATGCTTTTCTCATTTAAGATGTAAAATCTAATTGATTTATTTTTTTTCATTTAATTGACTGATAACATTGCAAGGAACTGAGCTCTGTCACTTTGCGGCTGTGAGTGGTGCAGGTTTATGTTAGAAGCAAATAGACTCAAGATAGATAAACTATCAACACCTATCCAATTATATATGGTTAGTTTTAAAGATAGTAAATTCCTAAATAATAAGTGAGTGTGCCAGTGTATACTGTGAGGAATGACTTGATGAATCTCTCTGTAACAGGGGAGACCTGGACTGGCCGTCTGACGTATACACGATGCTGCAGGAAGAGGGCGGCAGTCCCAGGGAATCTACCTGTCAGTCATGGCAGTGACACAGAGAGGTGGGGAAGAGGGTGTGTGGGCTTTCCCTCTCTCTGAGTGGCTGGGGGGGCAGGCTCATGGGGTTTGCTTGGCCTATAAACGGATACTTTGTTGTTCCCTGAGGTACGGACGGAGCGGGGCTGGAAGAGAGCCGCCAAATAATTACAAATAAAATACAAAGAAAAGAATATTGTGTAGTGGGGAAATGAATGGGCAGACCCCAAGGTTGGTATAGGAAAGTGAGGAACACTGGTGAGTGTAGGATCTGAGGTCCCCGGGTCGTCTGGTAGCAACGGTTAGGAATCAACTGCAAAGTGCAGCACCTTTATTTTGTAGATTTTGGTTAACAGTGTTTATTTATGTTTTCTTTGTGCCTTCTGTTTTTTGTCTATTATTTAATGCACCTGCATGTGCTTATAGGTGAGCGGTGAAATACCTTTTACCATCGCTGGTAACAACGGTATCACAGTGCCACCTTGTGGCTGTAAATAAATTGTGCACCCGAGTGGTGTCTAGAAACTCAGTTTTCTGTCTCCTGTGTCAGTGATTTTCCCCCACCCTTCCACACTCTCCCTTAAAATGTGTATGGAAATAACATTTAAATCTGTTCACCAAGATATAGTGGTGTGGCATAGCCCCCGGGCAAGGCTGGTCTGCGCCCTTGAAATATTAAACACAGACACAGAAACTGCAGTTCAGCACTTTCGCATACTTTTATTCACAAAAACAAATAAACAAAACACAGGAACAAAATAAAGGTTTTAAACAAAAACACCTTAAAACACTACGAAACAAAACTCTTCAAAATAAACAAAACAGCACCCAAGCTTTGGCTTGTGGCCAGGGGTTGATTGACTACCAATCAGTCAATCAATCATTCACCACCTGGCCACATTCCACACTTCTCCAATCACACAATTAACAATCAAACAATGTGGCTGTGCAAATGGTGGCCATCTTGACCCCATGTTGTTCCTTCTCCAAGATGGCCACCAGCCAACAAACTCTCTCTCACACACACACACAGCTGAAACCCAGTGTTTTGTACTATTCCAGGCTTCTCCTAGCAAGCTTTCAAACATAAATAATTCCATTATTGTCTGCAAGCCTTTTATTACACAACGTTCTACAGCTGTGGACAGAAGTTTTGCATCACCCAATAGAATTAACTACTTTTGCATCATAAAGTCAAATGAAACCTGCTGAATAATGTTGAACATATTGAATTGCATACAACTTTGTAGTTTTCCATATAGTTAATGAAAAAGTGACAAAAATTTAAAAAATGTGACATTTTAAAATCTAACATGGAATACTGTACTACTGTCATGGCTTGCGGTAGACTTTTGCAATATCATTTTGTAGTTACCTTGATTACACAATGTAAAATAAAAGATCTAAGTTGTGTTCATATTGTTTTGTTTTGTTTTAAATTATATCAGTCCTGAAATTCTAGGTGATGCAAAACTTTTGTCCATCGCTCTAGATTGAAAAACAAATCAACATTTTTGGCTCTAATATTAACCCTTTGCGGTCCCCGGCTCCTCCGCTCTCTACTACTGCTACTTGTCCCTGCTTCAGTTTGTAGCTTGGGACAGGTCCGTTTAAGGTGCTCCTGTTCCCCTCAAGAAAAACATTTAAAAACCTCTTTGCTGGCAAAAACAACATAATCCCTGCCCTCTATATTAAAACGCCAAGCTACATTTAACCCTTTGCGGTTCTATGTTGTACCTAGTCCGACATTGCAATTGTCCTTTTCCGGTCCAATGTTGGACCCTGTCCGACATCATCAAAAAGACGCAAAAAACTGGTCTCTAGTCGTTTTTTCTCTGGAGAAAACCATTCAATGGCCGAGTGAGACCGATAGGAGCCGAGAGAAGCCGAAAACAAAGGGGGGGGGGGGCTATCTCATGAATACAGATAGCCCCGACACTACAGAGACAACACGGACATAAACAAGCAAGATAGCTGCTTCTGCATCCAGTGCTCAAAGAATATCACAGACATTTGCAGGGCTTTTTTTAGATGTTATAGTAATAAAATAATGACTTGGATCGCATTATTGAGGAGTTTGGTGATAAAACGAGTGATTTGTCAGTATGCACAACTATCAAGAGGTATGTGAAAAAAACAGCAAACGAGAGGTGGGGCGGGGCTGGAGATGCAGTACTGAGTGTACTGTTGATATGCAGAGCCTTTTAAACCTGTTCCACTGTGAAAAAAAATACTTTTAAACAGCGCGTCTAAAATAAACTGCGTGTCTGAAAATAAATTGGACCTGACGCGCCTGAGACGCGCTGAATAAATGGGGTCAAAGGGTTAAATACTTGCATTTATATACTGTGTTAGTGGTATTGGTTTTATTTGTAATGTATTTCATAGACCACTAGAGGGAGACTTTAAATTAAAGGTTAATGTTAAAGTATGAAGGACTGGATTGTCTCATTAGAATAATGGGAAGGACAAGAGAATTAGATTTGTTAGTAATGTACAACATGTGCAAAATTCAAGCAATATAATCTTGATTTAAGCAGCTTGGTCAATGTTATATATACTGTAGGGTTCCACTGTGTGTGTAGACTGCACTGGCAATTTGAAGTGACGCATCACTGCATTCATGAGACTTTCCAAAAAGGTTATATTTACTGCAAATAACACCATGTCAAATTGAACACTGTCCCTTTAAATAAATATTTATTCTGTGGTTACCATGGACACGCAAAGGGGTTATGGATAAGGAAGATGGTCACAGCTTAGATATCCTCTACAGTCTGCTTAAGTGTTGTACCTGTTAACAGTTTTTTGTAGAGAAGATGATATATGAACTGCAACATATACCTATGCTGGTGATGGAAGACTTTTTTGCAGAGAATACCTGTAAATAAACTAGTGCTGGGACAAACACAGGATTTTCATGTTCGTTTGGATATGCATTCATTTTCAAAAAGTTAAATTGCTCAGAACGCAGGCAGAGACAGCATAGCAGCAGAGGACGTGGCCGTGGCCCCTGTGTGTGTGTGTGCCTTTATTTACAGCAAGACCTTACAATATGGAACACGTTAAAATAGAAAAATATCCCAAGAGTAAAGAATAAGTTGTGTAGGACTTACTTTACCCCAGTGAATTAGTTACAAAACAAAGGATGCCAAATAACAGTTCAAATTAAATGTTGTTTTGTAAATAAAGTTGACACAGCATGTTATTTATTTTTAACTTTTTTTTCATTCCTTGCCATTGCTGTTTCTTCACAGTAAACAGTGGCCATAGACATGTTTTCATAAAGTAATAACATGAGGTTTACTTGTGCCTTTTTTAGCTGAACAAGCAAACGAAAACTGAAATTTAACTTTAAACACTTCAAAGAAAACAAACGTGGAAATGGCGTTGTAAAGTGAAGAGGAAAAAACTCACCATTTTAGTTCTCGTTTATTACATTCCACATAAGTTGCAACAAAAAATATACAATATATACAATCTATATAAAAATCACTACACAACATTTCCAGCAAGATTGGCACTGTTTAAGCGAGGCATTTCAGAATGATGTGCTTGCCTTTTTCCTGTCCCATGAAATCTGCTTTGTTTACTTTTTGCTGTCTAAAACTTTTAAATACAGTCTTGAGCTGCTGTGTTGATCCTGTGTTTTTGGAATATATATATATATATATATATATATATATATATATATATATATATATATATGTCACATATCACATGGAGCTCTTTTTCATTTGCCATTTTTTAAACTGTCGCGCAACTTCTGGTGAGGCGGTAAATAAGTGCTAGATATTTATGTAATTTCTAACAAATACAACATCTGATTTTTTGTATCTGAATGCATGTCAAAAAATATTAGTTTGAATATTCAGATATTTGTCCCAGCAGTAAAATAAACTGGACGGCTCTAATTGTGGCAGGATGGCTTGGTGGGTGACATCACAGGCCAGGAAGCATACAGGCAAAGTACTGTGTTTGAGTCGCCAATGCGCTCGCATTTATTTAATAAAAATAAAAAACACAAAACAAAACAGCATGATGGCCAAACATACAAATTGAACATGGAAAATAAAACAAATATCTGCCGAAATGCAGCCATCCAGATAGCAATTGTTTATCTTACTTTTTGTTGGATCTCTCTCTCTCTCTCTCTCTCTCTCTCTCTCTCTCTCTCTCTCTCTCTCTCTCTCTCTCTCTCTCTCAGGATTGTGGGAGGGGTCTGCTGCAAGCAGGGTTTGTGAGCTGTGTGAGAGCGGTAGTGGTGAACTTTATCGCCATTTACTTCTGTATTTATTAAACGTTTTTTAGAAAGTATTTTTTGTAATCGTTTTTTTTCTGAAAATAATGATTCTGTTGAAGACGTGCTGCTTGCCGTGGGGCATGTGGTTGGTTTTGAAAAGATCAAATCCGCCTCATGGATGAACAAAGCTATAGTCGTTTTCCTTAACCAAGAAAATCTGGTTCACAAAATTGTGGAAAAGGGATTTATGTTGAATGATTCTTTGGTAACTGTAACACCGTTATCTACGCCTCTTACCAGATTAATATTGTCAAATATTCCCCCTTTTATTAATAATTCATTGATCGAAAAAGAGCTTTCCAGATATGGTAAGATAATGTCACCGATCAAAATGAAATTAGTTAAATTAAACACGGCATGTGTTTTAGGAGACAAATATTTGTACTGCTTGATAACCCAGAAAAAGTTTAACCCTTAGCGGTCCATTTATTCAGCGCGTCTCCAGGCCACAGGTCAGGTCAATTTATTTTCACACGCGCTGCAGTTTATTTTAGGCGTGCTGTTTAAAAGTTTTTTTTTTTACAGTAAAACAGGTTTAAAGGCTCTGCATATGAACAGGACACTCAGTACTGCATCGCCAGCCCTGCCCCACCCCTTGTTCGCTGTATTTTTCACATACCTCTTCATAGTCGTACATACCGATCGATCATCTCCGGATCACTCGTTTTATCACCAAACTCCTCAATAATGCGATCAAGTCATTATTTTATTACTATAACATCTAAAAAAAGCTCTGCAAATATCTGTGATATTCTTTGAGCGCTGGATGCAAAAGCAGATATCTTGTTTGTTTATGTCCGTGTTATCTATGTGATGCCGGGGCTATCTTATTCATGAGATACACCCCCTTTTTTTGGCTACTCTCGGTTCCTATCGGTCTCACTCGGCCATTGAATGGTTTTCTCTGCTTTTTCTGGAGAAAAAATGACTAGAGACCTGTTTTTTACGTCTTTTTGGACCGGAAAGGGAAATTGCAATGTCGGACAAGGTCCGACATAGGACCGCAAAGGGTTAAATGTAGCTTGGCATTTTAATATAGAGGGCAGGGATTATGTTGTTTTTGCCAGCAAAGAGGTTTTTAAATGTTTTTCTTGCGGGGAACAGGGGCACCTTAAACGGACCTGTCCCAAGCTACAAACTGAAGCAGGGACAAGTAGCAGTTGTAGTGACGGGGAGGCGGCCGGGCTTGTTCGGAGAGCGGAGGTGGAGGAGCCGCCGAGACCTGAGCCGCAGCCCCAGAGGAAGAGAGCGGAGGAGCCGGGTACCAGCGCGGCTACAGCCAAAACCGGGGGCTGCAGCGGCGGCCAACGCAGACAAGGAGGGGGTGTACACTGCAGTCTTAAAAAAAAGAAAACTTAAAAAAAGAACATCTCCTGCTGCAGCCAACCTGGCGGCGGGTGAGGAGGAGTCTGTGTGGGGGCCCCTTATGGTCTCTCGTAACAGTGGCGTAGGGTCTCAAGCCGAGCGCCCGGTCTGAAGGACAAGAGAAAGGCGGGCCTCAACCCGCGGATCTCATGTCTGAGGACCCGGTGCTGGAAGGGAGCGGTGTTGGGGGGGATAGCCTTGGGGCTCAGGTAGGCCCTGTTGGCGTTCCCACCAGTGATGAGACCTCAGCCTGCTGGGTCGGTAGTGGAGATCCCGGCGGCTGATGGAGATTCTGCGGGCGAGGAGAAGGACGGATCAGCGGGGATCGGACGAGGATGGATGGGAGGACGGGCTCTCCGACACCTCACAGCTCTCTGACATCACGCCAGCCAAAGGGAAACTGTATTCACTGAAAGAGATCAGCGATTTTCTTTAAAGAACAAAGGTAAGAGGCTTAGCAGACATTAAATCCTTCTTCCCAGACCAGAAACTGTTTTGTGTTCTGCAGACTTAATATTAAGGAAATTGTCTATAAATGAGTTTGAACAGAAAAAGAGGTTCAGGCTCTTTTAACGTGAACGGGTGCAGGAATTTTAATAAAAGAGCACAATTATTTGATTTTTTAAACAGCAAGCGTTCAAACGTGATTTTATTGCAGGAGACACACTCAGACAGTAGTAATCAGCCTCACTGGCAGTCTGAGTGGAGGGGCGACTGCATTTTAAGCCACGGTTCTAATTTTAGTGCTGGGGTTGCTGTTTTACTTTCTCCAGGATTTGGGGCGGAGATTTTATCTATTGAGGAGATTATTCAAGGTCGACTTTTAAAAGTACAGATAAAACATGCTGGTATATTTACTGATTTTATTAATATTTATGCACCAAATGTTGGGGAGGAGAGGATTTTATTTTTTAAAACGCTCAGTCAGGTACTCAGGGGTTGCAGTACGGACAATTTCCTCGTGGTGGGGGGAGATTTTAATTGTACTATGGATTTTAATAAAGATAGAAACCATGGGGAACCCCATCCCCAATCTATCAGGGAGCTGGCCACTGTATTAAATATTTTTGACTTGGTTGAAATTTGGAGGATTTTTCATCCCACAAGTAGACAATATACCTGGATCAAATGTAATCAAAATCAGCTGTCAGGGGCACGCCTGATAGGTTCTATACTCCACAACAGCATATTAACAAATTCACTAAAAGTAGTATAGCACACAGTAGCTTTTCTGATCATCATTTTGTTTCCGTCACTGTTTCACTACCAATCAAATCACATTCAAAATCATATTGGCACTTTAACAACAATCTGCTACAGGACAAAAACACTGATATTTTGAATTGTTTTGGAAAAATTGGCAAAATGAAAAAAATAATTATAGTAGTTTGAGACAGTGGTGGGATATAGGGAAAATTCAAATAAAACTTTTCTGTCAACAATACACACAAAATGTCACCAGGTCAGTGGATGCAGTGGTCAGTGAGCTGGAGAGAGAGTGTGACCGAGTGCTGTTGAGTGGCGTGTGTGTGGTGACGTCACAGACCAGGAACAGAAACCAAAACAAGTAAGGAATGGCGGTGAAACTGAACGCAACAGCGGTCCGTGTTTTATTAAATAATAAAACAAACAAAAGATTTAAACGAAACAAAACACTACAAACAAAAGGACATGTTGGCCAAACAAAAAATAACGAAACAAGTATATTTAAATATAGCAATTGTTTTTCTCTCCGAAAGCACGTCTCGCCTCTGACACTCTCCCGTACTCTCCTCTTTACACTCTCCTCGAGGGTAGAGAGCTGCAGGTTTATATACAGTGACCATCTCCCGATTAGCAACAATTAATCAATGAATTAACTCGGGAGATGGTCACCGCCTGTACGAGTTTAATAAGGATGCGTGACTGTCAGCTAGTTAAATAATCAGTAGCTGATCAGTCACACATCCTCACAAGGTTTTTAAAAATACAAAAACAATAACAAATAACCGGTGCTTCGCCGTAGTGTAAATATAAATCATAATATAAAATAAATAATAAACAAAGGGGCGGGTCACCACGCCACACATGCCCCCTCTTGTGCGCAGCACATATGGCCTCAAAAGGCCACCTCCCCCCTTAGTCCCCAAAGTCCCGGTTTACAGTCCCGGCCCAGGAACAGGGGCAGCAACGGGCCAAAGGTGGTGGCCACGCCAACAGCTGTAGCAGCCAGGCTGACCGCACACAGGCCGGTTCCTCAGGCCAAAGCAATCTTGCGGCCACCCGGCGGCCTGTGGTGGTGGTCTTCTGACCTTCCCCCCCACTCTCTGTAGCTGGCAGCTCCCTCTTCTGGGGTTCCGGCCACCGGATTTCCTGCAGCGAAAGTGCTGCCCGGCAAGGTGGTCTCCTGACCTCTCCCCCATCTTCATAGCCGGCAGCTTCACAGGCGAAGCAGAGCGGGCGGCGACCCAAGGCGAAACAGAACCAGCGTCGACCCCAGGCAGCGACAGCAGCAGCGGACCCTCGGGAGGCGACGGCAGCAGCAGACCCTCGGAAGCGACATCGTGGGAGAAGTACAGTCGTGGACAAGTACAGCGCGGTTAGAAGCAGAAAGGAGGAATTACATCTTTAAATCTGGAGTTGCTTTAATCAGAAAACATTGCAGCAAAAGCCTTGCAGCTGCGTGTATTTTTCTGATAGCTGAAACCGAGCAGCTGATTCAAATCCCGGGCGTTCTGGGACACGGGGAGGAGCGGAGCACGCAGCACAAACACAACAAACAAAAGGCAGGCAGTCTTCCTAGCGACAGCGTGTGGAAGTTTATTATCGTGGGGAGAAGTACAGTGGTGGACAAGTACAGCGCGGTTAGAAGCAGAAAGGAGGAATTACATCTTTAAATCTGGAGTTGCTTTTAATCAGAAAACATTGCAGCTTAAAGCCTTGCAGCTGCGTGTATTTTTCTGATAAGCTGAAACTTCGGAGCAGCTGATTCAAATCCCCACGGGCGTTCTGGGACACGGGGAGGAGCGAGCACGCAGCACAAACACAACAAACAAAAGGCAGGCAGTCTTCCTAGCGACAGCGTGGAAGCGACATCGGGGAGAAGTACAGTGGTGGACAAGTACAGCGCAGTTAGAAACAGTTTGAAAGCAGGTTGACAGCTGCAGAAGCTACACTAAACAAAAAAATGGTCTTCAAGCCAGTAATCTGTGACAACTGCATGATGTGGGAAATCCGAAAAACCCACCAGAGCTCAACCAAGTCTGTGTGAAGTGCCGCACCATCCAGGACTTGCTTCAGCGATTAAGCCTGCTAGAAAAGGAGATGGAGGAAATGAGACAGCAACAGGAGCTTGAGGAGCTGACACACCCACAATTCATGGAAGTCTGCACCCCTAGCAGACTGAAAGCCACCAGGAGATGGAAGAGAGTCGAAACAGCTGGGTTCAAATAGGCAGAAGCAGGGAAAAAAGAAACTTCGTCAAACACAACCACCAGAAATCCAGACATCCAACACATTTGAGCCACTTCAACATTTAGATGACCAAAACCAACATCAAGAGAATGAAAGAAACAACACCCAGGACCCTATAAACAGTGCTGACCAGCCAGCAAAAAAGAAGGAGGTCATGATTGTTGGGGACTCCATACTGAGAAACACAGCAAGTTCAGTTCGCAGTTTGGACCCCCCACACAACAGTGTGCTGCCTTCCAGGAGCCTCTGTCAAGCACATCACGGAGAACGTGGACAGGCTCTAGAACGAACTGGAGATGACCCGGTAGTAGTCGTCCACATTGGTACAAACAACATTGGAAGAGACAGGCCAAGATCCCTGCAGAACAAATTCAGAGAGCTAGGAAGGAAATTAAAAGACAAGACCAAAACTGTGGTATTTTCTGGGATACTGCCGGCGCCTTGCAAAGGACCATATGGACAGCTGGAAATACAAAATCAAAATGCATGGCTGAAATCATGGTGCACACAGGAAGGCTTCACCTTTCTTGAACATTGGAGCACTTTCTACACAACAAGGACTATCTATACAGGTGGGACGGACTGCACTTAAACAGAAAGGGAACCAATCTACTGAGAAAGGATCCTTCAGGCGGTACAGAAGCATTTAAACTAGAAAGGAAGGGGAGAAAACAAAAAAACAGAAGGGAGACTACATCAAAACAAGGGCAACAACTCAGGTAAGACCACTATTAAATGTATTTATCTTAATGCTAGAAGTCTCAGAAACAAAATGTTAGAACTTTGAAGCTACTGCACTAACAAGTAACTACGATGTGATAGGTGTTACAGAAACTTGGTTGTCTGAGAGTGATGGAGACGAATATAATATCAGTGGGTACACACTGTATAGGAAAGACAGGCAGGACAGAAGAGGCGGAGGGGTAGCGCTATACATAAGAAATAGCCTTGAAGCCCAGGTGTTAAATCAGGACAAAGAAAACAATGCAGAATCAATATGGGTCAGAATAATGGACACAAATTCAAGGGCATAATAATAGGAGCATGCTATAGACCCGTAAATTCAGACGCTGAGCAAAATAATCTGTTGTACAATGACATTCGAAATGCGTGTAGAAAAGGAGAAGCCATACTAATGGGGATTTCAACTTCCCCTGTATAAAATGGGAAAACCCGGATGGGGGCACGACGGACGAAATTGAAAATGGTGGAAATGACAAATGACTGCTTCCTAACGCAATTTGTCAAGGCACCGACTAGAGGGGGAGGCATGCCTTGATTTAGTCTTTTCAAATAATGAAGACAGAATAACTAAAACAGAGGTCAGAGAGCCATTGGCAAACTCAGACCACAACATGGTTCTCATTTGAAATATTTTTTAAAACCCCAAAAGTAATGACTAAAAGCTAAGGTTTACAATTTTAGAAAGCAAACTATGAAGGTATGAAACAGAGACTAACAGAAGTAGATTGGAGTAAAATAGAAAACATCCACAGAAAAAGGGTGGCTGTCTTTTAAAATGTAGTACTAGAGGCACAAAAACAATTACATCCCAAAAGTAGACAAATCTAAATCTAAAACAAAATGGCCAAAATGGTTTAATAGATCAATTAAAAAAAATATTCAGCGAAAAAAAGGCACTTTACAGAGCGTTTAAAAGGACCAAAAACAAAGCACACAGAAAAGAGTACTTGGAACTGCAAACACAAGTCAAAAGGAAGTTAGAAAGGCCAAGAGAGAGATAGAAATCAATATTGCTAAGGGGCTAAAACCAATTCCAAAATGTTTTTCCAATATTATAACAGCAAGAGAACATTCAAAGAGGAGGTTAAATGTCTAAGAGACACAAATGGCAAAATCATAGATGAAGAAAAAAATAGCAAATATATTAAATGATTACTTTTCACAGATTTTTTACAAAGGAGGACACGGACAACATGCCCCACATGTCGACCTGTTCCTATCCAGTTTTAAATAACTTTAGCATAACAGAGGCAGAAGTGTTAAAGGGACTAGGAGCTCTTAAAATAAACAAATCCCTGGGCCGATGAGATCCTCCCAATAGTACTCAAAGAAATGAAAGAAGTTCTTTACAAGCCGCTAACCAAGATCATGCAACAGTCTCTTGACACAGGGGTTGTACCGATGGACTGGAAAATAGCAAAACGTAATACCGATCCACAAAAGGAGACAAAACTGAACCAGGTAACTACAGACCAATAAGCCTGACTTCTATTATATGTAAACTTATGGAAACTATAATAAGATCCAAAATGGAAAATTACCTATATGGTAACAATATCCTGGGTGACAGCCAGCATGGTTTTAGGAAAGGGAGATCATGTCTAACTAACCTACTTGACTTTTTCGAGGATGCAACATTGAAAATGGACAACTGCAAAAGCATACGACATGGTCTATTTAGATTTCAGAAAGCTTTTTTTTGACAAAGTCCCATAAAAGATTAATTCTCAAACTGAACGCAGTAGGGATTCAAGGAAATGCATGCACATGGATTAGGGAGTGGTTAACAGGTAGAAAACAGAAAAGTACTGATTAGAGGAGAAAACCTCGAAATGGAGTGAGGTAACCAGTGGTGTACCACAGGGATCAGTATTAGGTCCCTCTGCTATTCCTAATCTACATTAATGATTTAGACTCTGATATAGTAAGCAAACTAGCTAAATTTGCAGACGACACAAAAATAGGAGGAGTGGCAGACACTGTTGAAGCAGCAAAGGTCATTCAAAAATGATCTAGACCGCATTCAAAATTGGGCAGACACATGGCAAATGAAATTTAATAGAGAAAAGTGTAAAGTATTGCATCGCGGCAATAAAAAATGTTCATTATAAATATCATATGGGAGATAGTGAAATTGAAGAAGGGAACTATGAAAAAGACCTAGGAGTTTATGTTGACTCAGAAATGTCTTCATCTAGACAATGTGGGGAAGCTATAAAAAAGGCTAACAAGATGCTTGGATATATTGTGAGAAGTGTTGAATTTAAATCAAGGGAAGTAATGTTAAAACTCTACAATGCATTAGTAAGACCTCACCTAGAATATTGTGTTCAGTTCTGGTCACCTCGTTACAAAAAGGATATTGCTGCTCTAAAAGAGTGCAAAGAAGAGCAACCAGAATTATCCTGGGTTTAAAAGGCATGTCGTATGCAGACAGGCTAAAAGAATTGAATCTATTCAGTCTTGAACAAAGAAGACTACGCTGGGCGATCTGATTCAAACATTCAAAATCCTAAAAGGTATAGACAATGTCAACCCGGGGACTTCTTTGACTTGAAAAAAAAAAAAAAAGGACCAGGGGTCATAAATGGAGATTAGATAAAGGGGCATTCAGAACAGAAAATAGGAGCACTTTTTTACACAGAGAGAATTGTGAGGGGTCTGGAACCAACTCCCCAGTAATGTTGTTGAAGCTGACACCCTGGGATCCTTCAAGAAGCTGCTTGATGAGATTCTGGGATCAATAAGCTACTAACAAATCCAAACGAGCAAGATGGGCTGAATGGCCTCCTCTCGTTTGTAAACTTTCTTATGTTCTTATGTTCTTAAGGCGGCAGCAGCGAACCCTCGGGAGGCGAACTCGGGAGGGGAGCCCCTGGCCATGGAGGTGGCAGCGGGAGCTCCACTTCTCCCTCGTACCCTGCAACTGGTGGCTCCACAGGTGATGCGGAGCAGCAGACAACCCCAGGTGATGCAGAGCAGCAGGCAACCCCAGGCGATGCATGGCAGGAACCCTAGGCGGAGCGAGGCAGGCATCCTTGAGGAGAGAGGCAGGGCAGGAGCAGTCCTTCCCATGGCGGTGGAGGTGGAACCAGCAGGTATTCATCCTCTGTTGGTGGAGGTGGGAGCGGTAAGCTGTCCTCCTACAGCAGTTGAGACGGAACCAGCAGGTATTCATCCTCTGTTGGTGGAGGTGGGAGCGGTAAGCTGTCCTCCTACAGCAGTTGAGACGGAACCAGCAGGTATTCACCCTCTGCTGGTGGAGGTGGGAGCAGTAAGCTGTCCTCCCACGGCAGTTGAGACGGCACCAGCAGGAATTCACCCTCTGCTGGTGGAGGTGGCGGAGGCAGAGGCAGCAGGTATTTTTCTTCTGCTGCTGGAGGCCTAGGTTCTGGACCTGTGGGCCCACCCCCCACCCCCCACCCCCCCGGGCTGTGGCTGCCTGAGCTCCCCCTTCTGGGCACTGGATGCACGGGTTCCCCCCTTCTGGGCGCTGGATGCATGGGCTCCCCCCTTCCGTGCGCTGGACGAAGGACTCCCCCCCTGGGCGCCCGGGCTCCCCCCCCTTCTGGGCGCTGGGCCTTGCGGGCTCCCCCTTCTGGGTGATGGACACACAGGCTCCCCCCTTCTGGATGCACTCCCCCTCCTGGGCGCTGGATGCCGCTCCCCCCCCCCCTTCGCTGGATGCATGCGCTCCTCCCTTCTGGGCGCTGGATGCATGTGCTCTCCCACTCAGGCCCTAGTTCCTCCTCTTCATATTGCGTGGGGCATATGGCCAATATGTGCTCATATGCCCCACAGCCAGGGCATAACTCCACCACGAGGTTCATAAAATAAAACTCCCAGCCATCATTCCCGATCTCCTCCAGTTCCCTGCAACCATCTCTCCAGCTCCAGCCTTCCATTATTTTTTTTATTTTATTTTTTTCAAACATAAATAAACACTATTTGAAAAAAAACAAACAAAAAAAACGCCCTTTGCTGTTCCTGGTCCGGCTCCTGGAGGCGTTGTTTGTCCCACGCAGGACACCATATGTAACCGAGTGCTGTTGAGTGGCGTGTGTGTGGTGACGTCACGGACCAGGAACAGAAACCAAAACAAGTAAGGAATGTCGGTGAAACTGAACGCAACAGCGGTCCATGTTTTATTAAATAATAAAACAAACTAAAGATTTAAAACGAAACAAAACACTACAAACAAAAGGACACGTTGGCCAAACAAAAAATAATGAAACAAGTATATTTAAATATAGCAACTGTTTTTCTCTCCACAAAGCACGTCTCGCCTCTGACACTCTCCCATACTCTCCTCTGTACACTCTCCTCGATGGTAGATAGCTGCAGGTTTATATACAGTGACCATCTCCCGATTAGCAACAATTAATCAATGAATTAACTCGGGAGATGGTCACCGCCTGTACGAGTTTAATAAGGATGTGTGACTGTCAGCTAGTTAAATAAATCACTAGCTGATCAGTCACGCATCCTCACGAGGTTTTTAAAAATAATAAAAACAATAACAAATAACCGGCTCTTCGCTGTAGTATAAACATAAATCATAATATAAAATAAATAATAAACAAAGGGGCAGGTCACTCCGCCACATAGAGATTGTTTAGTTTGAGAGCCAGCTGGCCAGCGAGAGTGATGAGGGGGCGTATCGGGGCCTGCAGGAGGCAGCTCCTGGGCATCCTGCTGCAGAAGAAGGTGAAGGGCGCTCTGCTCAGAGCCCGCTTTACTGAACTCAAAGATATGGACGCCCCCACAGCCTTCTTCTTCGGCCTGGCATGGAAGACAGCGGAGCGCAAGACAATGTGCTGTCTGAGGCTGCCCAGGGGGAGAGAGGTCTCCAGCCCTGCGGAGCTCAGGCGTGTTGGAGTGAGCTTTTATTCTGATCTCTACAAGGCTAAAGGCTGCGACCCAGGAGAGATGGAACGGCTTCTCCAGGGTCTCCCCACCCTGGACAAGGAGGAGAGCAGTGGACTGGACATTCCGCTGGCATTCCCAGAGCTCACTGCAGCCGTGGCGCAGCTCTCCAAAGGGAAGGCTCCCAGACTGGATGGACTGCCTGCAGAATTCTATCAAAAGTTCTGGAGCTGTGTTGTTGAGGACCTTTTTCCAGGTCCTGCAGGAATGTGTTCGGGATGGGGAGCTGCCACTGAGCTGCTGCAGGGCAGTGATAACACTGCTACCCAAGAAAGGAGACCTCTGTACATCAAGAACTGGCGCCCTGTCTCCTTGATGTGCTCCGATTACAAACTACTTTCCGAGGCTCTCGCTAGTCGCCTAAAGACCAACATTGGATCAGTGGTGCACAAAGAGCAGTCATACTGTGTGCCCGAGAGATCGATCTTTGATAATTTGTTTTTATTAAGAGATCTTTTTAATGTATCCAAAGTTTATAATGTTGATTTTGGTTTGGTTTCACTTGACCAGGAAAAAGCTTTTGATAGAGTTGGCCATGAGTATCTGTTTCGTGTTTTAAAAGCTTTTGGTTTCGGACTTGTTTTTACTTCTTTTATAAGACTCCTTTATCACAATGTTTTTAGTGTTGTGAAGATTAATAATGGTTTGACTGTCCCCTTCCCTGTGCAGAGGGGGATACGGCAGGGCTGCTCCCTCTCCCACCAGCTGAGGGAGAAACTGCCTGGATTGGCAGAATGCAACCCCTATCAAGCTCTCCGCATATGCTGACGATCTCAGCATGTTTGTCACAACTGACCGAGACATCGCTGTTCTGGAGTCATGCATTATAATGTACGAAAAGCCAACAGCACGAGTAAACTGGGCAAAAAGTGAAGCTTTTCTTGCTGGCAGCTGGGAGGATCCCCCCCCCCTCCATAACTGTCTTCAGTTTTAAGACTGGGGTCAAACTTTTAGGTATTTATTTTGGGAATGAGCAGTTCATGCAGCAGAACTGGGAGGGGCTGCTGGACAGGGTGAAAGGGAGGCTGTAGAGCTGACAGTGGCTCCTCTCTCGGCTCTCCTTCAGGGGCAAGGTTCTCATCATTAATAATCTTGTCGCCTCCATGCTTTGGCATAAACTGGTGTGCCTGGATCCTCCCCTGGTTTTGTTAAATGAGATACAGAAATGCCTGGTGCAGTTTTTTTGGAGCGGGCATAACTGGCTGCACCCGGCTGTTTTGTATCTCCCCCATGAGGAGGGAGGGCAGAGGCTCATTGATATCCCTAGCAGGATGGCAGCGTTTAGGCTGCAGGCTGCCCAGAGACTGTTGTACACCCCATAGCTGAACTGGACAGACCTGGCGTTTTGTTTATTGCAGAAGGAAGGGAGACTGGGTTTTAACAGACATTTGTTTTTAATATCTCTTGATTGTTTTAGTGATGCAGGGTTGGAGGGTTTTTATAAGAATCTGTTAAATGCTTGGAGACTTTTAAAAGATCACAAGGTCAGAAGAATCACAGAGCACACAGTGGGTTTTTGAAGAGCCCTGTTTTTTAACCCCATTTTTAAATGAGAGGTTTTAGCTCTGTTTTTTTATCCACTTTTGTTTTTTAAAGCCGGTTTTACTAAACTGGGGCATTTAATTGATTTTAACCTTTTTATTTGGAAAGCCAGCAGGGTTTTAACCCCTGCACTGAATATTAGATCAGAGCGTTTCCTGGAGAAGGTGCTGAGTGATCTCCAGGCATCCCTCTGTCCAGCACTCTCACAGTTTTTGAGCAGGTTTCTGGTGGAGCGCGTGGCTCCAGAGCAGGAACCCCTGTTCCCCGCAGTGCTGGTCTCCCCTTCAGTGACAGTGGAGGAGGAGGAGGAGGAGGAGAAGCCGGCTGGAAAGCTGCTGTCGCTTAGGAAGGTCACTGAAGTGGCTTTCCACACAATTGAGAAGAAGACACTATATGAAATCTGTGTGAAACCAGACATTTTAATAAGTTGAAAGACCTGGTGGACACTAAGTGGCGTGCTCACCTTGGTGTCCCTGTTGATGAGGTTCCTGTCTGGAGGGTGCTGTATAAGCTTCCCTTGCCTAAAGCGCTCCGGGGACCTGCAGTGGAGAGTGCTGCATGGCATTTTTGCCACAAATCGTTATCTGAGCCGAGTGGAACCAGGGGTCAGTGTCCAGTGCCCCTTCTGTCCCGTGGAGGAGTCCGTTTTCCATTTGTTTGTGGATTGCCCTCGGCTGCAGCCCTTCTTTTGTTTTTAGAGAACCTGCTAGCTTCCTTGGGGGGTTATTTTACTAAAAAAGTTTTTGTTTTTGTGTAAAAGTATAGTTTTGCACGGAGGGATAGGGGCTCATTGGTTAACTTTGTCCTTGGTCAGGCAAAATTAGCTATTTTAAAATCCTGAAAAAATAAAATTTTAGCCACTGGTTATATAAATCCTATTAGTATTTTTAGGATCCTGATGGTCTCCAGGATCAAGATGGAGTTTGCCTATTTTAAAATGGTGCACGACCTGGACAGTTTTGAGAGACGTTGGTGTATTGGGGAGGGGGTGTGTGCTGTGAGTGAGGAGGGGCAGCTTGTTCTGCTCATGTAAGACTCTCTGAAAGACTGAGATCCCATTGAACTGGAATTTTTGAAACTGGAATGAGAAATGTTGGATCGGTTATGTTATTTTGCACCAGTGTATTTTGTTTTGGCTTCATTTCGTTTTTATATTGTGTTCTAATTTATAGAATAAAGGGATTTTAAAAGTCAGAGTCTCTCTCTCTCTCTCTCTCTCGCTCTCTCTCTCTCTCTCTCTCGCTCTCTCTCTCTCTCTCTCTCTCATTAACTAACCGTCTCCCTCTCACCCCGAACCCAGCATCACAGGCTTAAATACAGAGATGTCAGTGTTCTGTATTACAATGCCGGCTTTACAAAGGACTGTATACAGATTTGCATGTACATCATTTGTGCAGTTTGGGTATATTTCAGATCACTCTGGCCCCATGATAACAGTAAGTAGTTTTAGTTATTTTTGTAAAATGAAACTCAATTCCAGTGCTTCTGTGGACCAAATATATAATGCTGCTGCCACACTATTGGAGTCATCCAATTATTGAAGTGTAGGTAAAAAGAATGAGGTTTCTACAAAGAAGCTCACTGAAAGGTATGATGGGAACATGTGTTAAAATTCTCTTTTTTATGTACAAGCATAGCCTTGAATATTAGACAGTGTAGTGATGTATTGGGTGTGCAAGAACAGGCTAGGCACTTTATTCAGACTGCTCAACTCACAAGGATCCTTCAATACACAGGACACAGGAAACTTTGCAATGCGATTTATTAATAAAAGGTACATACAGTAAAAAAGCATTAAGCAACTAATAAAGGTGTACAATCAATGAATCCACACATTTAAGTATAATTCTATTAATGAATAAAGTAACAATGCAAATCAAGACAACTTTCAGTTCAGGACAAATGTCCAGGCACAATGCTTAGTTTAATAAAGAAAAAAAAGTAAATATCTGAAATAAGGAAATACGAATTCTCTTGATAACATTCTTTAACAAACAGATGAAGACCATAAATCCTCAAGCAACTAATACTAAATGTGTAAAATCAAAAGCAATAATGATACTAAATAACATAAAATCAGGTAAACAAAGACATCTTTCAATTCAGGACCATAGTCCAGGTACAAGCAGGGCTGTTTTTCAATTCCAATTCCCATTTCCTTTATCAATTCCAACACGATTGAGCAAAATTGCAATTAGCAGTATTGTTAAAATGAGCTTCTCACAATGGCAACAAATTACTTGCATTGAAGTAGTCACTGTCAATTAAATTGGCTTCAATGAAAGCAGGTGAACAAATCACAACAAAATATAAATCCTAATTCCTTCAAAAGGCATTGGTTCAATAAAGTAGTATGACTTGTATATAAACCAGGCTTAATAATGGAAAATACTTTTTATAAGATTGCAAAGCGGGTATATGATGCACTCATGAATTCAGGGAAGCATAAAAGACATTTAATAAAACTGATCCTCCGCGTCTGCAGTTATCTCTTTTATTCCTGTTTCAACATTGGCTTTAATTTCTTTGAGCTCTGTATCTGAAGCAGGTGGCAACACAGCCAGCAGCTCCCGATCAATTTTCAAAACTCTCATATTTGAGTTTGTTTCAAATTCCTTCTTCCTCTTCAGTACAAGGTTATATATCCCATTCTGTGCAGCATCACAGTCATTTGCCAGTTTTCTATGTTCACTTTCAAACACAGGGTTGCTGGGCTCTAAGGTCATGAGCTTCCCAAGGCTGCTGACTCGATCCATGAGGTACTGGCTGGAGACCTCCGTGTAGGTCCCTGAAATCATGTGGACCAGGTTGGCAATGTTAGACGCTTGGAAAGCCTGGCTGTAAATCATGTCTTTTACAAAAGCATTGTAGGAATACCCTGCTACTTTTTGAATGTTCTCAGCAGTAGAGACAAACTCCTTAAGAGATGTGCTGAGACAGGTTTTGATTAAATTGGATATCATCTGGAAGAACCGTACCATTTTCTCCCATTGCTCCTTAACCCGCCCCATTGCATCAAGGCCCTTGACCAGCATCTTCATGGCTGTCTTGAAGTCTATTTCCTTAATCTTACAGCTTCTCATTGTGACCAGGATGTCTGTCAGTTCCTTGTTGTTCTTCTCCAGGTTTTCCATACTTTTCTGGTACATGTCTTGCACTTGTTCCAGCTGGACTCGACTCTGCTCTATACGGAAGCGGGCGTTGTCAGATACAATTTGGCCAGCACTTTTCTTGTCTCCACTTTCCGGAGCATGTTTGGCGATTTGTGGTGGTGTGGCAGAAAAGGGTGAAGACTTTGTGACGACCTTGCTCTTGGAGTCAAACTTTTGAGTCTGTGTTTTCAGGTTCTTGATCTGGGCAATGAGTTGTTTCATCTTTTCCACGGTACAGTCTCCGGTGGGTGCAATATCTGTCAAGGTGTCACAGATAGAAATGGCAGCCTTACATATGCTCAGTGCCTTCTTTTTGGGCTTGCAGCTTTCCTCGCTTTGAATTAAACCTTGAGTGTTTTCAAACAACTTCTTCAACCATTCTGAAGTTGCAGAGCTTGTCTTTTCATTATACACTTCACTCCATTTGATTTTGTCTTTGTCCACAAGGTTGTGGATCTGCTGTGCCAATGTCAGGAGTTGCCCTGATTTGGAATAAACATTGTTAGCAGCAAAGGGGTTACACTCAATATCTCTTTTTTTGGTATTACCTCCTACAGCAGAAACTAGTTTGGCTGGTTCAGGGACTATTCCCACCATACCAGATATTAAGCCATCTAATGAACTTTGCAAACCTTGCACAAAGTTCATGCCAACCATATCCCAGCCACTGGGCATGGAATCCATCGCTTGTGTGAACTGTTTATGTGTTTCTTCCAGCTGCTTGTCCATCTTCTTAAAATTATTTTCAGCCAGCTTTTTAGCTTGCTCACTGGACTCTTTCTTCATCTTTGCTTCCTCCAGTTTCAAATTGATAAGCCTGATATCTTCTTCGTAACACTGCTTTGAATTCATGCAGGCCTCTAGCATTTCCTGGATCAGGAGAATAACATCAGTGAATTTCTTCTCTGTTGACACTGCAAGCCTTGTGCACTCTTCTGCTATCGTGGATATGTTTTCAAGTTGACTAGGGAGTAACGCCTTGATGAGTTCATCATTGTCTTGAAGAAGTGTGTTCACTGTCATTTTCATATAGTTTGGTACATTGTGGGAGTGTAGCCGGATTTGGTCCATGTTGGTGTGGGCCTCGTTGAAAGCGACCCACCCTGAATTGCTGACCTGCATGAGACAGGCTCGGAACGAATCCGGGTAGCGGATGTACTTGAAGCCATCCTTTGGTGGTTTTTGATTTATAGAAAAGTCAGAATTTGAAGAAATAAATACAAGCTCTCCTAAAATTGCTATAGAGAGGGGCCCAGGCATCAGGTACTCCTCCCAGTTAGCATAAGGTTTCATCAGCAGTTCAGTTTCTTTCCTCACAGCTTCAGCCTTGGAAATACCCAGAACAGCCTTTTTCACTACTGCATTTGTAGAAGCCATCGTTCTTCCTCTTTCCTATTGGAATAGAACAGATAATTGTATTATTAGAGTCATATGTATATAATGATACTGATATGAAATCCATACTTACTAAGGGAATATTGTGAGGATGTTTTGAATTACTAACACAGCTGTTTATTGCTACATCTGGTCCAGTAAATGCAGGAACTCAAGCGTTCATTGGGAATTTGAGTAAAACACAATGGTCCCACCAGGGCCGGTGTAACCATATAGGCAGAACAGGCAGATGCCTAGGTCAGCAAATTTAAGGGGGCGGCAAAAACGGTACATAATTACATTTTATACTTCACATTTATTTAATCATAAAATGTTCAACATCTTAGATCACTGTTTCTTGTTCTGAAAAACTTATTGCTGATGTTACTGAACCATATCCTGAGCAGCAGTGTAGTCCTAAATCTGGAAATACGGGAACGCTGGGGGGGCTGGGGGCTTGATCATGCCGGTGCGAAATCTGGTCTCCCCTGGCAACAAGCTTGTGGTTGTTGAGCCCGTTACTAAGCAAAGGACGCAATGAAATTCCTTGCGTATTCAAATGGGAGGGGCATTATTGGATTTCATTTAATTACCCTGACAATGATTCTTATAAAAGGACGTTGCTAATACAGGATAATCAAAATGTTTTACCGATTTTACACCCCCGAACTTTTTTCACATTTTGTTGTGTCAGTTCCTCAGAGTTTCATTCATTAAATGAGGATTTTTTTCCACTTAGCTACACACCATACTCCACACTGTTAAGGGGAATTGAGAAATTGAGAAAAAAAATATATATTAAAAATACAAAACTGAAAGATCATAATTGG
Source organism: Huso huso (assembly GCA_036884735.1). Classification (NCBI taxonomy): domain Eukaryota; kingdom Metazoa; phylum Chordata; class Actinopteri; order Acipenseriformes; family Acipenseridae; genus Huso; species Huso huso. The sequence goes on along the minus strand of JAHFZB010000079.1, from coordinate 176,180 downwards.
ATAAGTCTCCACCCCCCTGAGTTAATACTTGGTGGAAGCACCTTTGGCATCGGCATCAATTACAGCTGTGAGTCTGTTGGGATAGGTCTCTACCAACTTTGCACACCTAGATTTGGCAATATTTGACCATTCTTCTTTACAAAACTGTTCAAGCTCTGTCAAGTTCCTTAGGGAGCGTTGATGGACAGCAATCTTCAAGTCAGGCCACAAATTTTCGATTGGATTTCGGGTCGGGCTCTGACTGGGCCACTCAGGACATTTACCTTTTTGTTCCTTAGCCACTCCAGTGTTGTTTTGGCTGTGTGCTTTTGGTCGTTGTCATGCTGAAAGGTGAACTTCCGTCCCAGTTTCAGCTTTCTTGCAGAGGGCAGCAGGTTTTCCTCAATGACTTCTCTATACTTTGCTCCATTCATTTTCCCTTCTATCCTGACAAGTCCCCAGTCCCTGCCGATGAGAAACATCCCCATAACATGATGCCACCACCATGCTTCACAGTAGGGATGGTGTTCTTTGGGTGATGCGCTGTGTTGGTTTGTTTCAAACATAACGCTTTTTTGCATTTAGGCAAAAAGCACATGCATGCTTTGACAAGTCTTGGCCATAAAAGCCTGTAGCTCTTGTAAAGTTGCCATTGGCCTCTTGTTAGCCTCTCTGATCAGTCTCCTTCTTGCTCAGTCATCCAGTTTGGAGGGATGGTCTGATCTAGGCAGGGTCTTGGTGGTGCCATACACCTTCCACTTCTTAATAATCGTCTTGACCGTGCTCCAAGGGATATTCAGGGCCTTTGATATTTTTTTATACCCATTGTCTGATCTGTACCTTTCAACAACTTTGTCCCTGAGTTCTTTTGAAAGCGCCTTGGTGCTCATTGTTGAGTCTTTGCTTTGAAATGCACTACCCAGCAAAAGGAACCTACAGGAACTGCTGAATTTATCCTGAAATCATGTGAATCACTACAATTTAACACAATCTAACTTGGTGTGTGATTTTGAAGGTGATTGGTTACACCTGAGCTAATTTAGGATTGCTATTACAAGGGGGGTGGACACTTATCCAACCAAGCTATTTCAGTTTTTATTTTTAATTAATTTTCTACAAATTTCTAGAAGATTTTCATCACTTGGAAGTTGTAGGGTAGGATGTGTAGATAAATGAAAAAAAAACTATTTTAATGCATTTTAATCCCAGGCTATAAGGCAACAAAAGGTGAAAATTTTGAAAGGGGGTGTAGACTTTCTATAGGCACTGTATATATAACAGTACTTAATTTGTGCCGGGGCTTGCAGGGGTACAGCCCCAGAACCTCTTCAGTTATGAATGTTAAAAATCTCTGTGACAGAGATCGAATGATTCTTGGTGTTAGGTCTCCCTTCTGACCTGCGAGGCAGCTGCATAAAGGGAACAAATGACAAATGACTGCTTCCTAACGCAATTTGTCAAGGCACCGACTAGAGGGGAGGCATGCCTTGATTTCAAATAATGAAGACAGAATAACTAAAACAGAGGTCAGAGAACCATTGGCAAACTCAGACCACAACATGGTCTCATTTGAAGTATTTTTTTAAAACCCCAAAAAGTAATGACTAAAGCTGAGGTTTACAATTTTAGAAACTATGAAGGTATGAAACAGAGACTAACAGAAGTAGATTGGAGTAAAATAGAAAAACATCCACAGAAAAAGGATGGCTGTTTTTTAAAATGTAGTACTAGAGGCAAAACAATTACATCCCAAAAGTAGACAAATCTAAATCTAAAAAAAATGGCCAAAATGGTTTAACAGATCAATTAATATTCAGGGAAAAAGGCACTTTACAGAGCATTTAAAAGGGACCAAAAACAAAGTACACAGAAAAAGAGTACTTGGAACTGCAAACATAAGTCAAAAAAGGAAGTTAGAAAGGCCAAGAGAGAGATAGAAATCAATATTGCTAAGGGGCTAAAACCAATTCCAAAATGTTTTTCCAATATTATAACAGCAAGAGAACATTCAAAGAGGAGGTTAAATGTCTAAGAGACACAAAAAAAAATGGCAAAATCATAGATGAAGAAAAAATAGCAAATATATTAAATGATTACTTGTAACAGGTTTTTACAAAGGAGGACACAGACAACATGCCCCACATGCCGACCTGTTCCTATCCAATTTTAAATAACTTATAACTCATAACAGAGGCAGAAGTGTTAAAGGGACTAGGAGCTCTTAAAATAATCAAATCCCTTGGGCCGGATGAGATCCTCCAAATAGTACTCAAAGAAATGAAAGAAGTTATTTACAAACCGCTAACCAAGATCATGCAACAGTCTCTTGCACAGGGGTTGTACCGACAGACTGGAAAATTGCAAACGTAATACCGATCCACAAAAAGGGAGACAAAACCGAACCAGGTAACTACAGACCAATAAGCCTGACTTCTATTATATGTAAACTTATGGAGGTTTCAGCTCGAGTACCCCTTTACAATTTTCGCTCAACTGAACGGTACCTCAGTTACAATAAAATGGAGAATAATCTGATGACCCCCCCCCCCTCCCTGTTTATTTGGGTGACAAACTGCTGGTTTAGGACAGAATAACAAACAGTAGGCTTAATTCTTAAAACTTTTAACTACAAGTATTTGGATGCACAGAATTAAAAAGACAAGTATTGGGTTCGAGCACACCTATTTTTTTTTGTAACTTTTGACGGCTTTTTAAATTTTGACAGCCTTTTGTAAAAGTGAAGGCCTTTTGATACCCAGCATACACTGCAATACCCAGCAAAGTTATACACTGATATTCTGATAGCACAGCAATTCAAATGAAGTTTGTAATTGGTTGTGTTCCTCAAATACAATAAAAGTGATATTTATAGGGTATACAGTTATACAGCGATACAGTGGTTTCGGACATCTAAGAACAGGTACTGCGAAGCATCTGATTCATACCCAGAGGTACTCTGTAGCCTCTAGGACATTCACAGCTTGTTTGACACCCTCTTGCAGTTGCCCGTTTCTGCATATAAAGCAAAATGCTGTTTGTCAATCTCTCTTTTTTTCTTATAAATCAGTCTTTGCAGGAATCATTCCAAAAACACTTGAATCAGTTAGGGACTACCAGTCTGACACTACAGGCCTTTAAATTGCAGTACCAATTTGCAAGTTACTAAGTGGTTGCGTTCCTCAAATTTGCAGGAAATCGCGGGTCGGGGGTCCTCCTGTCGTACCCCATGAGTCCACAAATCCTGGGCCAACAAACTCGCTAGTACTCTCTTTAGATGCACAACAGTCTTAGCTAAAGAAAATGGGCTCCTTCGAGTTAAATGCGACCCACGACCGCCATTGGCGAGCCTTACCCGATGGTGTTTTTATAATGGGATTTGCCATAGGGAAGGGATGGTCTCTTATCGCACCATATCTCCCCCGACCCTGGGTAGCTAAAAGAAAGACATCAGCCACGGGTTCATCGCCACCCCACCGCCAGATGGTGGCGTTGCCCCAAAGGGGTTTTATAATGGGATTTCCATAGACATTTTTTCAGGGTGCTATATCTCGGGTTCGGGGGTCCCCAAGACTTGAAAATTGGTACAGAGGTCCACCTGGGCCCCTGATCCCTCCTCCTGCGTGTCCCCAGCTAGAATGGACACCAGTTTAGACTTTTTTTTTGCCAACCTGGAGCTCAAAAGCTATTGGAAATGCAACCTTGACATGCCATCATGCTGAAAATGTGTAAATTTGTAAATTTGTTGCTCCCTGTGAAAGAGGGCCCAAAGACATGACCCTAGAAAGTTCAACCCGGTTTCTAGGCCCCAGGGTCATGGAGATATGACCCCAAAAAGGGTAGTTTTTGGACATTTTTGACAGGGTGTATCTCGGTTCTGTGGGGGTTAGGAACTTTATTTTTTTTTTTGGGCGGGGCCCCCATGGGGCCCCTACACAAGGAGTCACCATTTTCATGGTTCAGATGCCAGGACGGCTTGGCAAAGTGAATTTTTTCGTCATGACATGAGTTTTTGGGGGTGGTTTGGAGTGCTCCCCTGAGTCTATATCACTTTGAATGGTGGTTCTACGTGCTCGGGTTCGAGAGATATGCCTGAAATGTGTTTTTCAACCCTGCTATAGACATGAATGAGGCTGAACACCCTGAACATGAAAATATTTTTTGTAAAGAATTGCTACGAAACTGGGCATATTACATTCAGGCTGGTCTAGAACCCTTCGAACAGTGGTTATAGGTGCTCTGGTGAAAATGTGTTTTTTAACACTGCCATAGACATGAATGGGGCTGAATACCCGAAAATATATTTTGCAAAGAATTGCTATGGTGGGTGTATGCGTGCAGGGGTTGCATGGTGGTGTGTGCGTGCAGGGGTTGCATGGTGGTGTCTGCGTGCAGGGATTGCATGGTGGTGTGTGCATGTAGGGGTTGCATGGTGGTGTGTGCATGTAGGGTTGCATGGTGGTGTGTGCATGCAGGGGTTGCATGGTGGTGTCTGCATGCAGGGGAATGCATGGTGTGTGCATGTAGGGGTTGCATGGTGGTGTGTGCGTGCAGGGGTTGCATGGTGGTGTGTGCATGTAGGGTCATGGTGGTGTGTGTGTGTGCAGGGGTCTTATGGTGTGTGCGTGCAGCGGTTGCATGGTGGGTGTGTGCTTGCAGGGTTGCATGGTGCTGTGTGCGCGCGCCGGGTTGCATGGTGGTACACGTGTGTGGAGGGGAATTGAGTGCAGGTTTTACAAAAGATGGGATGGGGAAAAGTCTGGGAAGGGTAGGGTAAAAGAAAATTACTACAATCATTTATTTTTACTGTCGACTCCCAGTCTCCTTACCCTCACTTTATGATTTTTTTTTGTGATTATTTAATTATTGTCAAAATTAACGGCCTTCATCTACTCACAGTTGCAGTCTCATTTCTGTCACAAAAAGAACCCGAACACTACAATATATTGATGGATTTACATAAGAAAATGAGATGTCCTTTTTTTTCGAATACCATGTTCCTTCCCAAAATGTGTTTTAATATTAGTCTTTAATAAAGAAAACGACTGCTTTAATTAATTTGCATGTATCTATTTCAGTGCAATGTAGTTTCTTCATGTAATAAGAAATACGTTTTTTTTAACATTTACATTTTATTTCTGTTTTCTCATAAATAAAAAAAAAGATTTCTGGGGAGAGTAAAAAATACATTAACTTTGATTCATGTACTAAGGGTTACTCTCAAATGAATTCACGATCCAGTTTATGGTAAACTGTGCATGGATGACTTAGAAACTTGGCTGTCAGCTGAGTCCCCAAAACTGGGCTGAATTCGAAAATGCAAAGCGGCCCAGAATTTGGGACGTTATCTAAAAACCAAAGCGGCCCAGAATTTGGGACATTATCTGCAAACCAAATCGGCCCAGAAATTGGGACATTATCTGAAAAGCAAAGCGGCCCAGAATTTGCGACGTAAATGAAAACAGGGGCAGTCTATATGTAAAACTGTGATTACATTAGAGATAAACTAATGTATCCTCTAACAAAACTGCAATAGTGTATACATTTTATATTAAAATATATCGCAAAAACGATTATAGATATATGCTACTTGAAAGAAAAAAAGTACACCACCACAGAAAGCCAATTCTTACATTCGTACATAACATGATAATTCATATAATGTAATCACCCATAGTTTGTTATATGAGTACAGTGTAATACCACATTATATTTTAATGGTAAGGTTGTGGAAAGCAGATCTCTCTCTCTCTCTCCCTCTCAAATTCAAATTCAAATTCAAAGGTGCTTTATTGGCATGACCATTATTTACAGTATTGCCAAAGCAATGTATACACAGTACATCATCTGAACATTAAATGAACAATAACACTGATGAGAATAATAATGATAATAATGGTAAACAAATATAAATAATAACCAAGTTATTAATAATTTAACAATAACAACAATAAAATATAACAAGATTTGAACTAATGTAGAGTGCTCACTGTTTGTCCCCTCAGGCTGTGACAGGCGGCTGTGTACTGGGCTGCCAGTTGGACACAGCTGGACTCCTCTCCGAGGAGGATTGGGAGTTTTGAGAGTCTGGCAGGTCTGGGGAATGTTTTGCAGAGATTTTTTATTTGTGGGAAGAAAGTTTCCCTTATTTCTGTGTATTTTGTACACTGCAGTAGAAAAGTGCATCTCTGTCTCTACTTGTTGGAGTTGACAGTGATGACACAGCCGGTCTTCTTTGGGCAGCCAGGTCTGCCTGTGTCGGCCTGTTTCTATGGCCAGGCTGTGCTCACTGAGCCTGTATTTGGTTAGGATCTGCCTCTGCTTGTTGTCTTTCACCTGCTCAGGTATTCAGCCAGGGTGTAGTGTCTTTTTAGGGCCCGATAAGCACTCTAATTTGCTTTGTGTTTTTGTGTGTGTGTCCCAATAGGTGAGGCAGTTTTGTTTGTGTTGTGTTATAATTTGGTTAACTCAATTGTCTGTGTTGAAGCAGTGCTGTCCTGAGGCTGGTTGGTGTTAGTGTGTGTTATGCAGTGAGCTTCAGGACCAGCTGGCTGAGGGACTCTTCTTTTGGCTCAGTTCTTGGTACTGCAGGGCTTTTACTGTGGTAGGAGTTTGGGTTGCTTTTTTTTAGATGAAGCCAAAATTGAATTGCTCTTTTTTTGTGTATTGAGATCAATAATGGATATTGACCTAGTTCTGCCCTGCACGTTGTTTGGTGTTTTTCTCTGTATTTGCAGGATGTTTTGCAGAACTCTGTGTGCAGGGCTTCTATTGGGTGTTTATCCCATTTAGTGTAATCCTGCTCTGTGGCGGACCCACACTTCACTGCCATAGAGGGCAATGGGTTTGATAACACTTTCAAAATTTTGAGCCAAATTCTAATGGGGAGTTTTATATAAAGCTTTTTCTTTATGGAATAGAAAGCCCTGTGGGCCTTCTCTCTTAGTGCATTCACTGCGGGTTAAAGCTACCTGATGCGCTGATGTTTAGGCCCAGGTAGGTGTAGTGCATGCAGTGTTCTATTGTGGTGTGGTGTGGTGTGAAGATGTATCTACTTTCCTGATATCTGGGTTTTTTTTCTGAAATATCATGATTTTAGTTTTGTTCATGTTTACTGCCAGGGCCCAGGTCTGACAGTACTGCTCTAGCAGTGACAGGCTCTGCTGCAGCCCCTGCTCTGTGGGCGACAGCAGGACCAGGTCATCTCGCGTGAAAGCAGGGAATTTAATTCAGTATCAAGCAGAGTGAGGCCAGGGGCTGCAGATTGCTCCAACACTGTGGCCAATTCATTGATGTAGATGTTGAACAGTGTTGGACTCAAACTGCACCCCTGTCTCCTCCACCCCTGTGAGAAGAATTGTGTTCTTTTATTGCCAATCTTTACACCACATTTATTTTCCATATACATTGATTTAATTGTGTCATAGGTTTTACCTCCTACACCACTTTGGAGGAGTTTATAAAATAATCCTTAGTGCCAGATTGAATCAAAAGCCTTTTGAAATCTATAAAAACAAGCAAATAATTTATTTTTATTTTGGTTTACATGTTTGTCTATTAGGGGTGTGTAGGGTGTAAATATGATCAGTAGTGCGGTGTTATGGAAGGAAGCCAATCTGACTCTTACTCAAGACACTGTGATCGGTAAGTAAGGCCAGTATCCAGTGTTAATGATACTGCAGAATACCTTCCCAGGTTACTACTCACACAGATGCCTCGGTAGTTATTGGGGTCAATTTGTCTGCACTCTTAAAGACAGGGATATAATCCCTTGGTTCCAGATGTCAGGGAAGTAGCCCACACTTAGTATCAGGTTAAACAGTTTGCAGAGGGCCTCCTGCAGCTTAGGGTTGCTGTGCTTCAGCATCTCATTGGAGACGCTGTCTACCCGCTGGCTTTCCTATTCTGGAGGTCTGCAGTTTCTCTTTAAGTTCCTGCGCAGTGATTGGAGAGTCCAGTGGATTCTGGTTGTCTTTAATTGACAATTCTAGTTTTTTCAGTTTTTTCATAAATATTATTTTGATCTAATGGTTGTTCATTGTGTGTTATGTTTTGATAGAGTTTTTCAAAATGGTTTTCCATATATTTCCATTTTGTATGGCCAATTCTTCTGGTTTTGATTTATTTAGTTTTTTTCCAATGTTCCCAGAATCGGTTTGAGTTAATGGACTCCTCGATTTCTGTCAGTTGCTTTTTTCTGTTTTAGTGTGCGTTTATAGTAATTTAGAGTTTCACAGTAGCTGAGGCGTAAATCTTGGTTGTCTGGTTGTCTATGTTTTTTTTGATTTGATAATTGCCTAAGTCTTTTCCTTATATTTTTACAATCTTCATCAAACCAATTTTTCTTCTTTCAGTTTTTTCTTTTGAGTGTTCGAATTATTTTTTAGTTTGGATTTTAAAGCTGCCTGTCTAAATATTTCATTCAGGTTTTCTACAGCTAGATTTACTCCCTGTTTACTGTGAGTATGTGGTGTAACCAGAAAGGTGTTTAATAGTGATTGGATTTTGGATGGCTGATTGCTTTCTGGTACTGTTTGGAGCCATCTGTAGGAATGATGGAGGTTATACAGCTTGCAGGGCTGTGTCTGTGTGTTGTTGGTCTGCTCTGTTCTTTTTTAAGGAACACAGTTATTTGACTGTGGTCTGACAGAGGAGATATTGGCCTGACAGTGAATGCACTAATAGAGGAAGGGTCTAGGTCAGTAATGGTGTAATCTACTACACTGTTGCCAAGAGCTGAGCTGTAGGTGTGTCTTCCTAAAGAGTCCCCTCGGATCCTACCGTTAATAATGTACAGGCCCAGGCCTTGACAGAGTTGCAGTAATTGTCTCCCACTTTGATTTATTTCTCTATCATAGATGTTTCTCTGGGAGACAATAGGGCTGGAATATAGGGTTTTTGCCTGAATATATGTTGGTCTCCCTGTGTGCTGGTGAAGTCAGGCTGCTTGCCTGTCCTGGCTCAGATCTCCACAGATCAGAACATTTCCCTGGGCCTGGAAGTGGCAGATCTCTGTGTGAGACTGGTAAAGGTTTCCTCACTATAGTATGGGGATCCTGAGGGGGGATATATTGCACACAGGAAGATTTCATTTTGTTGCAGAGACAATATTTCTGCTGATTTTAAGCCAAAATGTGACTCTCCCCGTTTAATTGGCTCTATTGAGTTGGTGAGCTCTGCTTTTGTACCAAATGATTATTCCCCAGAGTCTCTGCCTCGCCTGACTGTGGTCTTTTCAGTGAGGGCACTATGATCTCCCTATAGCCTGAGGGACAGTGAGTGGACACGTCTGCCCTGCACCATGTTTCCTGCAGGATGATGATGATTGTATGTAAGTGACGCTGAATCAACTAGGCTGGTCAGTAAAAAACATTGACACCTTTTGCATGGAGGATCTCAGTTGCTAAGGCTCATGGTTCATCAATTGATTCAGATTCAGTTGTATTGTGTCTACCAACTGATGATGTGAGGCAGAACAGTAATTGGATACCAGAAAATATGAATAACAGTGAGTTTTGGCCTCCTTCAGTGTTCTGGATGGGCGTACCTCATAAAGTGACTCTGTGCAAACAGAAGGGAATGTATAGTAACAATGTGTACAGATCCAGAACTATTGTACATGGTGCAGAATTAACCCCTGACACAAAATTGAAACATAATCCTCTTGTTATGTGTGCATGTAATATGTGCCAAAGCAAGACATCAGTGACTGGGCCCAAACTTTGTCCAGCCTGTAGTCATTTAGCTAAACACTGTAGAATCTTGTTTGAATGTAATGATTCTGAAGGAATTTCTTTCTCTCATCTAAATGTAGATCCAAAGGATATTAAGGATTGAATGCATAAATTGTGAAGGAGGTCATTTAGTGAAATGGGCTCATCTAGGTAAATTGGAATGTAGAAGGTGTCCCAGCTAAACGTGTCCAAGTATCTTGTAGGTACGGCGAGGAAGATGGCGTCTCACACCTGTGATGCTAAACTTTGGATAAAGGGCCTGTTGTCGTTTTCATAGAACCAACCAGAGCTGAACCCCGGCACAGAAGTTGAATCCTGCTGGGAACGCTGGGATATGCAGGACATGGACTAGGCAATTTCAAATATGGAATGTATTATAAAATGAAATGTCAAAGATATTAGGAAGGATAAAGAAAGAGTATCCTTGTACCACTAGTAGGTGGCTCTCTTGCTCCATGAAATAGGTCAGTCCTCTTGTTTGGAATTACACATGTATTCAATTAAATACTTAGTGGTCTGAGAATCCCTAAGAAAATATATATAATGAACAATTTACCACTAGTATATCTTATCTTCAGAAAGCATGACGCTTGATAAAAAGCACCATTCCGGCTAAAAGTGAACGTTAATCTACAAATTTATGTCAAGAAAAACACAAGATAAGAAGAGACTCTTTATGACCAAAAGATTAACTAACAATCCAAGGTCTTGAGAAAATCCTGTCTCAGCTGGATTTTGTATGAACAAAAGAGAAGGGTCACGCCTAGTTGAATGCAGTTATACTGGCCTATATTTGGATTTAAATCCTAAAAGGGATTCACCAAAATAATATTATAGCAATTGATAAACAGAGGTAAATTAATTGAAAGATTATCTTATAATGAAACAGGTTCAGTGCTAATTGAAACTGTTTATAGTTCATAACAGTTATTTTATAAGATTAATAATATGTTTTAAGTATTTGCTATAATGAGAAAACATATTATTTAAAACTGACAAGTATTATTGCTTGTTCACGACTTTGCTGTAGTGATAAGAAGATTAAAACCAGGAGCAGTATTCGATTTACTTAAATGGGAAAATGGTACAAGTTTATTCTTCTTTCTATTGAACAATAAGACTTCTAGACATTATGATATCCATTGAATTATAGAAGTTAAAAGGTGTTGTGTTATGTTTTTTGTGTTAAGTTTGTAATAATATACTATAATGTACCTTGTTATTAATCACTATACTACTGTCTAATGATGGTAGATGGATTCCTTATAATGTGGTGATTTGAAACTGCTGCAGTGAAAACAGGGCCTCTTCTTATCTAGAAAGAGGGAATGTCCTTGGGTTCCACTTCATGAGAGCTGCAAAGCCTCATGTAGATGGAGTGTTAAGGTTTATGGAATTAGTGGTTTAGCACAGATAAGAATATATCTTGAAATAATATGCAAAAAATTATGGCTTAACAGACCTTTATAGCTCATAAATCTAAAAAGTGTTTGCACAGACTGACCTTGGAAAAAAAACAAGAGACTGTGGAAACTGCTAGCAGTAACATATTCCCAGAGAGGTACAGGTCAGAGCCTGGTCAGTGCATCTCTTAATGGATAAATAATTGTAATGAAAACTATTACCATTAAACTTAGTGAAACTAAATGACTTGAATATTGTATGAGACAAACTTTTGTCAAATACTCTGTTAGACAATGGTATATGGAATCAAAACTGACTCATTAACAAAATGATGAAACAATATGAAGATAAAAGAAACACATACCTTTAATTTAGCATAATATAATCACTTAGAAGATGATGTCACATATTAAAGAACATCTCTCATATATAACACATATAAAAAATTAGTGTTTTGCATGCAGTAGTGTTTTATATTATATTATAAACCAAGATCCTGGGAACCTTGGTTCCTTAACTTTTCAGATAAAGGAGGGGCTCGGGAGGAAAGCAAATGAGATCATAGGTTTGGAGTTGACAAATATGAAGTATTGAATTTATTGAGTACATGACACCTATTAATTCTGAAAAGTTAGTCCGATCTCTTTGAAAACTATTATTTGTAAAATGGATAAGAACTGTCCCACCTGATTAATGATTGGATTTAATTGAGGCGTCCATGTATTCCAATGAGACGAAAAACCTATTTAACTCAGAGTAATTTCAATGGAGTACCACACTCATCCCAGACAGGGCAAGGTGGTCCATCTTTTGCAAACCGACACAATTGAGCTGATTGAATTCAGTTTCATTTGCCTGGTGAAGACAGCCATATCCTTTTACGACTTATATTAAAGGGTAAGCATTAAGCAATTATTATTATTATTTTATCTCTCATGTATTGCATGTATTGCCATAAGGGACTCACGCTATGTTTTAGAAATAAGAGAGTTTTGTTGAATGTGCTGAAATAGACCATTGGGTACTTTTAGGGTGACGTGTTCTTGGCCTGCTTGTCGGCCTTGATTAACACATATATACATGTATCAAAGTGTTAACGTTGATATCTGTTAAGACACTGGACTGCCCAGTGTGTCTTTCAGCTGGGGATACGACGTAGCCTGTAGCTACTCTATCCAATATTTAACCGTTAATAAACCGACGCAGTACTGATCATACTCCGGTTCAAGTAAAAACTTTAAATACATGAGTCTGTCAATTTCTTGAGTTCTATATTAGTCATCTGGATATACTGCGTCCAGAGCACGAACTATATCCCACTAGGAGTAATAACATCTCTCCCTAACGTCTCCCCTGAGATAAGAGTGTATGCTGAGCAGTTCATAAGAGTACGTAAAAAATCTGACCACGGATTTTGTGACAATATCCAGGCCTTTCCTCTCTCTATAAACTCTGGGGCTGTGCTCTTCAGCCCAAACACTGAGGAGAGCCAGGCCCTGGATATTCCACATTGTGATGGACAAAGATTTAATCATATTTATATTTGCAATTATTTTTCTATTTTTGTCTTAGAATTCAACAAAACATTTTGGAGAAGAAGAAAAATATATATATATATATATATATATATATATATATATATATATATATATATATATATATACAGTACTGTGCAAAAGTTTTAGGCAGGTGTGAAAAAATGCTGTAAAGTAAGAATGCTTTCAAAAATAGACATGTTAATAGTTTATATTTATCAATTAACAAAATGCAAAGTGGTGAACAGAAGAAAATCTACATCAAATCAATATTTGGTGTGACCACCCTTTGTCTTCAAAACAGCATCAATTCTTCTAGGTACACTTGCACAGTTTTGAAGGAACTCGCAGGTAGGTTGGCCCAAACATCTTGGAGAACTAACCACAGTTCTTCTGTGGATTTAGAGCAACCTCAGTTGCTTCTCTCTTCATGTAATCCCAGACAGACTCGATGATGTTGAGATCAGGGCTCTGTGGGGGCCATGCCATCACCCTAGGACTCCTTGTTCTTTACGCTGAAGATAGTTCTTAATGACTTTTAAGCTGTATGTTTGGGGTCGTTGTCATGCTGCAGAATAAATTTGGGGCCAATCAGATGCCTCCCTGATGGTATTGCATGATGGATAAGTATCTGCCTGTACTTCTCAGCATTGAGGAGACCATTAATTCTGACCAAATCCCCAACTCCATTTGCAGAAATGCAGCCCCAAACTTGCAAGGAACCTCCACCATGCTTCACTGTTGCCTGCAGACACTCATTCGTGTACCGCTCTCCAGCCCTTCGGCGAACAAACTGCCTTCTGCTACAGCCAAATATTTCAAATTTGACTCATTAGTCCAGAGCACCTTCTGCCATTTTTTCTGCACCCCACTTCCTGTGTTTCGTGCATACTTGAGTCGCTTTGGCCTTGTTTCCACGTCGGAGGTATGGCTTTTGGCACAAGTCTTCCATGAAGGCCACTTCTGACCAGACTTCTCCGGACAGTAGATGGGTGTACCAGGGTCCCACTGTTTTTGCCAATTCTGAGCTGATGGCACTGCTGGACATCTTCCGATTGCGAAGGGAAGTAAGCATGATGTGTCTTTCATCTGCTGCAGTAAGTTTCCTTGGCCGACCACTGCGTCTCGGTCCTCAACGTTGCCCGTTTTTGTGCTTCTTCAAAAGAGCTTGGACAGCACATCTGGAAACCCGTCTGCCTTGAAATTTCTGCCTGGGATAGACCTTGCTGATGCAGTATAACTACCTTTGTGTCTTGTTGCTGTGCTCAGTCTTGCCATGGTGTATGACTTTTGACAGTAAACTGTCTTCAGCAACCTCACCTTGTTAGCTGAGTTTGGCTGTTCCTCACCCAGTTTTATTCCTCCTACACAGCTGTTTCTGTTTCAGTTAATGATTGTGTTTCAACCTACATATTGAATTGATGATCATTAGCACCTGTTTGGTATAATTGTTTAATCATACACCTGACTATATGCCTACAAAATCCCTGACTTTGTGCAAGTGTACCTAGAAGAATTGATGCTGTTTTGAAGGCAAAGGGTGGTCACACCAAATATGGATTTGATTTAGATTTTCTTCTGTTCACTCACTTTGCATTTAGTTAATTGATAAATATAATCTATTAATATGTCTATTTTTGAAAGCATTCTTACTTTACAGCATTTTTTCACACCTGCCTAAAACTTTTGCACAGTACTGTATATATATATATATATATATATATATATATATATATATATATGTTTTGTAATAATTCACTAAATATTAATTATATTTATGTTTTGCTGCTGAAATCTCTACGTACAATATATATATATATATATATACTTTTTCCCCCCCTTTCTTTTTCCTTTCCTCCCCCTTTTCTCTCCTTTTTTTTACAATCTATTTAATTTTTTTTTTTTAATAGTAGTGACTTAGCTCATAAGTCTTGTGCAGATGAGGTTCAGGAGGTGGTGAATCTCCTCCAGCTCTGTGTTCCCAGTCCCTGCTGGTCTGCTGAGGGCCGCAGCGTAGCTGTGAGCCTGCTGCTGGGATGGCTGGGCTGGGTGCTGGAATGGGCTGGCAGGACCGGACCTGAGTCCACTGGGCTGGGCTGGGCGCTGGGCTGGGCCGGGCCTGGGCTTTCTGGGCTGGGCTGGGCTGGGCAGGTGCCGGTTGTGTTGTCCAGGCTGTGGACAGAGGCTCCTGGGGGCCCACCTGGCTGTCTGTGGGCTGTGCTGTGGTCTGTGGACGTTGAGGCCTCTCCTGTTGCCGTGTTGGGGGCTGGCTGGGTCTCGGCCCAGGGTGACGTCTTTCAGGGTCTTGGCAAAGATGCTGACTCCCCGCTGGTGCAGGTGCACGTGGTCGTACAGGTGTTGCAGCCCGAGGGTGGGGTGGTGTGCCAGGTGCACGCTGAGGTAGTAGCGCACCCTCGGGAGACTTCGCGTTGATCTTCTGGATGGTGTATTGGTGGAAATCCTTTCTGGGCAGCAGGGTGGAGATGATGATTTTGAATGCGGAAATTCCTGGGTGGCCCTCTCCGCCACTCTCCTGATGGACTTTGGCCATGTTCTCCTGCTGGGCCCTCAGATCATTGGTGCCTGTGTGAATGATTATGTGTCCAGGGGAGCCAAGGGTGGACTCACACAGAGCCTCCAGGGCCTTCTCTCTCTCTCTCTCTCTCTCTCTCTGATCACAATGTTAAAAATGCCTGCAAGCTTTTCCACTCGTGGGACGACATATTCATGTGACAGACATGGACCAATCAAAACGCGAGACTGTTATGCGGTTCCATCCCAAAACCGGCCTGTGTCATACCTAACGCTCTGCTGAGACACGCCCATCTGCCTGCTGGAACAGCTGATTGCTTTCAGCTGCTGCTCCACGCAGACAGGTAATCGAACCCGGCGGAGCACCACAGCAATTAAACAATTAATTAAATCAATTTACAACAAATAACGCAAAAATATACAATAAAACTACATATTTCCCATGTGTAGGGCTTCCGCCCCCACAGGGGGCATGGGTGTTGTGTTAGGGTCTGTTCCTTATTTTTGAGGTCATGAGGTGGCAACCTTAAATATGATGCATAGCAGTTCTGGTTTTTATTATTATTATTATTATTTTGTTTATTTAGCAGACGCCTTTATCCAAGGTGACTTACAGAGACTAGGGTGTGTGAACTATGCATCAGCTGCAGAGTCACTTACAATTACGTCTCACCCGAAAGACGGAGCACAAGGAGGTTAAGTGACTTGCTCAGGGTCACACAATGAGTCAGTGGCTGAGGTGGGATTTGAACAGGGGACCTCTTGGTTACAAGCCCGTTTCTTTAACCACTGGACCACACAGCCTCCTCCGATTAAGTTTAATGTCCCTGGCATGTATGATGAAGCAGAATCTGTGTAAGACATGGCCACATTTCCCAAGTTAGCTGGTAGTTTGCGAACGTTTGGGCAATTGCTGTTATTATTATTATTATTATTATTATTATTATTATTATTATTTATTTCTTAGCAGACGACCTTATCCAGAGTCCAGAGTCCAGAGCCCTAACCACTACTCCACACCGCTGCTGTTCTGACAGAAATAGGATCTACAGAAGGTATGAAACAGGCCAGGTTTATTTGCCTTCAAATCATAAAAAGAAAAGAATTGACAGAACTGGGTGGTGCAAGCCATTAGGAGACGAGTCAAAAATAACACGTTTCCATCAATGCGTTCCATAAGTTTACCAACTACAGCATCACCATTTTCTGTCAAATATTTACGATTAAGATTGTCCGCGTTAGACAGTGTTTTAGCTGATGATGGACAGTACTGTCACACTAACATGTTCATGTTTGAAAACCCACCGACGCAGCAGACAAACAAAATCCATCGGTATCGTGTCGAGACACCGACACGGTGTCTTATCGGGTTGGTGTGCGGTGTCCTTAAGTCACCAACATACCTCCCTGCAATAAACAGTGGCTGTCCAGCAAAGCACAGCGCTCATTGACAGTCATTCTGCGCGCTCTTTTATTAAAGCGTGTGTAAAAGCTGCATAAATTGATTGCTGTCTCTCAGTTCACTTTCTTGTTTTATTTTAATGTGTCGCTTATTTTTCAGTATGTTCTTTTATTGTCAGTGCGAACATGTACCTCAATGCAGCAGTATTTGCAGTATTTGGATACAACCGACAGGAATACTTTTTGTCTGCACTGACTTTCAAGTGTTTTCTGAAAGCTGTTGTTTTGTATATATAATCGTAGTCTGTTTTACATTTAGGCCAAAATAAATCAGTGTCGCATTCACACGTCCTGGCTATACAGGACCTTAAATATCTACCACTTCAAATCGGTATTTTTATGAGATAAGACAATGAAAAGATGTTTGTTGTATGGCTTTTTTTTTTTTTTTTGGCAGTGCCGTAATGATGTTCAAGATTAACTGGAACGCCAAAAAAAAAAAATAATAACGTTTCAAAACCAAAAAGAAATATCACTGTAAAATGTTGCATTTTCTTTCAAAGTAATAAGTTACTAGTTACAATTTTGTAACTCATGCTTTTTAAAAGTAACTTCCCCATCACTAGTTGTACATAACAAAGCCATATGTTTTATGTATCAAAACCTGGTAAATATATTTAGCATTGTACACCACAGTTTGCAAGACAATGTAATAGAAATACAAATGCGAGTTAGCTTACTTTTATAGACGATGATTAGCCAAAGAGCGAACAGTGAGTCTTGATTGTGAAGCTGACGTTTCTCAGAAGTGCAGACAGGAGCTCCGTCTCTGTGTGGAAGGAGTCCAGGCAGACTCCAGCTTATAAGGGTTCCTTTCCTACATAGTCACTCCCCTTATCATGGGTTCAGAAATGTCTGTAAAGACATATCCCACAAAAACCTCAAAAGGTATTTCAGACAGCCCTCGTTTATGAGAGTGATTTCAGTGAGACCTTCACGAGAACCTGGTGTTGTGCCAAATAGTGTATCTGCCACATAGGGGACGTACTAAAACGAATGACAAAATGGAATGCCCATAGAAAAAATGAACAAAACGTAATGACATGGAATGACAGCCCTAATACCGAAATGGAGTTTTAAAGTTACAAGCTGCCATTCTCTATTTTACAGCTTCCGCCCTGCCACAGGGGGCACGGGTGTTGTGTTAGGGTCTGTTCCTTATTTTTGAGGTCATGACGTGGCAACCTTAAATATGATGCATAGCAGTTCTGGTTTTTATTATTATTATTATTATTATGTTTATTTAGCAGACGCCTTTATCCAAGGTGACTTACAGAGACTAGGGTGTGTGAACTATGCATCAGCTGCAGAGTCACTTACAATTACGTCTCACCCGAAAGACGGAGCACAAGGAGGTTAAGTGACTTGCTCAGGGTCACACAATGAGTCAGTGGCTGAGGTGGGATTTGAACAGGGAACCTCTTGGTTACAAGCCCGTTTCTTTAACCACTGGACCACACAGCCTCCTCCGATTAAGTTTAATGTCCCTGGCATGTATGATGAAGCAGAATCTGTGTAAGACATGGCCACATTTCCCCAAGTTAGCTGGTAGTTTGCGAACGTTTGGGCAATCGCTGTTATTATTATTATTATTATTATTATTATTATTATTATTATTATTATTATTATTATTATTATTTATTTCTTAGCAGACGACCTTATCCAGAGTCCAGAGTCCAGAGCCCTAACCACTACTCCACACCGCTGCTGTTCTGACAGAAATAGGATCTACAGAAGGTATGAAACAGGCCAGGTTTATTTGCCTTCAAATCATAAAAAAAAAGAATTGAATTGACAGAACTGGGTGGTGCAAGCCATTAGGAGACGAGTCAAAAATAACACGTTTCCATCAATGCGTTCCATAAGTTTACCAACTACAGCATCACCATTTTCTGTCAAATATTTACGATTAAGATTGTCCGCGTTAGACAGTGTTTTAGCTGATGATGGACAGTACTGTCACACTAACATGTTCATGTTTGAAAACCCACCGACGAGCGCAGACAAACAAAATCCATCGGTATCGTGTCGAGACACCGACACGGTGTCTTATCGGGTTGGTGTGCGGTATCCTTAAGTCACCAACATACCTCCCTGCAATAAACAGTGGCTGTCCAGCAAAGCACAGCGCTCATTGACAGTCATTCTGCGCGCTCTTTTATTAAAGCGTGTGTAAAAGCTGCATAAATTGATTGCTGTCTCTCAGTTCACTTTCTTGTTTTATTTTAATGTGTCGCTTATTTTTCAGTATGTTCTTTTATTGTCAGTGCGAACATGTACCTCAATGCAGCAGTATTTGCAGTATTTGGATACAACCGACAGGAATACTTTTGTCTGCACTGACTTTCAAGTGTTTTCTAAAGCTGTTGTTTTGTATATATAATCGTAGTCTGTTTTACATTTAGGCCAAAATAAATCAGTGTCGCATTCACGTCCTGGCTATACAGGACCTTAAATATCTACCACTTCAAATCGGTATTTTATGAAATAAGACAATGAAAAGATGTTTGTTGTTTTTTTTTTTTTTTGGCAGTGCCGTAATGATGTTCAATATTAACTGGAACGCCAAAAAAAAAAAAAAAAAATAAATAACGTTCAAAACCAAAAAAAGAAATATCACTGTAAAATGTTGCATTTTCTTTCAAAGTAATAAGTTACTAGTTACAATTTTGTAACTCATGCTTTTTAAAAGTAACTTCCCCATCACTAGTTGTACATAACAAAGCCATATGTTTTATGTATCAAAACCTGGTAAATATATTTAGCATTGTACACTACAGTGTGCAACACAATGTAATAGAAATACAAATGCGAGTTAGCTTACTTTTATAGACGATGATTAGCCAAAGAGCGGACAGTGAGTCTTGATTGTGAAGCTGACGTTTCTCAGAAGTGCAGACAGGAGCTCCGTCTCTGTGTGGAAGGAGTCCAGGCAGACTCCAGCTTATAAGGGTTCCTTTCCTACACAGTCACTCCCCTTATCATGGGTTCAGAAATGTCTGTAAAGACATATCCCACAATGACCTCAAAGGTATTTCAGACAGCCCTCGTTTATGAGAGTGATTTCAGTGAGACCTTCACGAGAACCTGGTGTTGTGCCAAATAGTGTATCTGCCACATAGGGGACGTACTAAAACGAATGACATAATGGAATGCCCATAGAAAAAATGAACAAAACGTAATGACATGGAATGACAGCCCTAATACCGAATTGGAGTTTTAAAGTTACAAGCTGCCATTCTCTATTTTACACTGGTTTTAGTGTATTTTCGGTGTTCCAAGGCTGTTATGGAATGGTATTCCACTTTTAATTTGTATATCAATGTCCCGCAGGGCTCTACGTTTAGATTCCTCCGTAATGACTGTACACAGCAGCATCCGGGAGCATGACACTGGCGAACTTGAATGAACTGAAATAAAATAATGTGTATAGCAAGTGCTAAAAAAAAGCAATCCAAACGTGGGTAACATCGAAATTAGAAAGGTAATTTAACGTTATGATGAATATAAAGACATACTAAATGTTAAACAGAATAACACAGTGACTAATAAGAAAAGGCAAGATACTTGGAGTTGGAAAGGAGTTCTTTTTTAACTCTGGACTGCAGTTCAATGTAAAACATCTACTGTTGACTTTCTGTGAATGGAGGAGTAATGTCAACATTTGCACTGACCATTAAAAGTACTATTACTAAGTAAAATCTATTGTTTTGGCCAGGTTACAATATTTACACTATTAAGATTATTTTATAAATATTATTTGTTAGAATTAAACAGTCAGTCTTGCTGAGTGATATACCAACGAGTCCTAGAAAGATCGTGAGTGGCATTTTTGACATGAACACATCGGATCCCAAATCAAAAAGTTAGACAATTCGATCGCGTATCTGGGTATCTGGCTTATTGGTTGCTTAGTTGTAGAAAACCCGATTTGTAAAAGATTTGCCATGTCATGTGAACGAGTAACAACACAGCACTTCGGTACGCGGTCTCAGATTCTGACTGTACAACAAATATGACGTGCGTCTGGAAAGTTAGGATTAGTTCGTAGTTATGTTTTTAAAAATGGGTTTGTAAATTTGTATTTTTCATCTTTTTGGCACACTGGCCAATTTTCCTGGATTCATAAAACAGAAGCCATGTGCACTATATATATTACACTACTTAAATGTAAGCGGCCCAGTCGGGTCTGTGGTGCTTCATAACTACAGATCAAACTGCGATCTCTACCGGCCCCGGGCCATGGTTAATGTCGAACCCTGCTAAATATAGCTTTTGTAAATTGTAAAAATCAAGCTGAAATAAACGGCCTGCTTTTTACTACTTGTTTCCAGCACATATAATCTGTTTGACTAGTATTAAAGTGTGTGGAGGGCTGTACAGCAAGAATTGGCTAGTAAATGGTAATCTATGATCAATACATTTGTGTGGTTGGCTATCCTAAGGAGTGTACTGTGAAGAGATGTAGAGCCCGGTGTAGCATGAGAAACTGCATCCCAATGAGATAGTACGGGCCTGTACAGTCACGTGACCAAACGCGTCATTGAACAACAGAGTATGATATCCTGCACCCCCTTATCAACGGAAAGCTGGAAATGAAACTTCACGTGTTTATGTACATGTATTTGTTTATTTACTTTTAGAACGGGGTCCCCCCCCTCTGCCCCTGTGCAGGTTATTGTTTTGTATTTTTGTTATGATTTATTTATGTATGTATGTGTAGCGGGTGGGACCGAAGATGCCATGCACCTGTAGGGAATCATTGCACCTAATTAACTGGTGATTGTTGTTTTTTTTATCATCTTCTTCTTCTTCTCCTCCTCCTTCTTCCTTTCCTTTCCTTTCCGTGTCCGTGTGTTTTTCGTTGGATGAAGCTGTGACCGCACGTGTGTGTTTCCCCCATTATCACTATCAGTGCTACTACTAGGAGGCGGTAAGCTGACTGGTTTTCTTTTAGATTCCCTTCCTGGTGTGAATTTAGTTCCCTTTCAAGTCGAAAATAACCATCAAGGTATGGGACATTGCCGTCAGGCAGTAAGGATTAGCTGAGCTTTATGTCAAAGCTGCCCATGAGCCTCTCGCGAAGCTGCGTGTAAGCCGCCCCCTGGGAGCTTACTATCTCATGGCCTTGGAGAGTCAGTCCTCTTTGCCTTCAGCCTCAGTAGCGGTGGGACTTAGAGCTCTTAAACTGATTGTACTCAATAAGCTTAGGCTTGAGAAGCTGGTTTATCCCCTTCTCCGAGTTTATTTCAGTTATACTCTTCGAGTAATTATTATTATTATTATTATTATTATTATTATTATTATTATTTAGGATTATATATTGTTTTTACATTATATATTTCCTTCTCGCTTTAACTTCGACATCGCGTTTCTTAGTGGTCTCCGTCTTTCCTCTGTTCTTATTATTATTGTGTTTGGGTTTTGTATATTATTGTGTGTATATATATTGTTATATATATTGTTATTATTGTTCGGACGCGTGTTGCGTTGGCCTTGGCCCACGTGCATTTGCATCCTCGGTCTAGCTTAGGCTGGAGCCGTGCTGTCTCGATGTAGTCTGCTCTGCAGTGTTCCTCCCCACCATGGCGCATTCCGCCACGGTATTGTACTACACCCTTTTTTTCTGCGTCCTGAAAAAAAAAAAAAAACTTTTTCCCTTTCACTATACAGAGGAAGACAACCACCAACGATAAAATCCCCAGCACCATCAGGTAGGTATTGCACAGCATCAGACACCGTGTAAGCGTCTGTGCTAGTGTTCCACACTCATTACTTTCGCGCTTGCCGCTCGCTCGGCGCTTTTGGTGTCAGCGCATGCGCTTGGTGCGAAGCGGCTTTGTGCAGCGCTTCTGCGCGGTGTAGTGCTTCTGCACCAGGGCTCAGTGCTCGGCGCTCGGCGCTTGGTAGCTCGGTGCTCACGCGCTCGGTGCACGTTCCATCAGCGCTTGTACTCGGTGCTCGGCGCCGGTGCTCGACGCGGTGCTCGACGCTCGGCGCCGGCGCTCGGCAACCCCGGCGTGGCGGGGCCGCTGGCGCTTAGCGCCTCGGCGCGCACCCTCGGCCTTCGCTGCCACCTCGGTGCTCAGCGCTCAGTGCTCGACGCTTCGATGGCCCGGCGCTGGCGCTCGGTGCTCGGCGCTTAGCGCCGCGACGCCACGCACCCTCGGCGCCACGCACCTACGGTGCTGGCACTTCGGCCTTCGGCCTTTCGGCGCTGGCCTTTCGGCTTCGGCGCCCGGCGCTCGGCGCTCGGCGTGCGCACCCTCGGCTCAGCGCCGCACCTGGGTGCTCAAAGCGCTTGGCGCTTCGGTGCTCGGCACGCACCCTCGGCGGCTCGGCGCCACGCCTCGGCGCGCTCGGCAGCGGCGCTCGGCATACACTTCAGGTACTCGGCTTGGTGTCCGGCGCCGGCGTTCGGCGCGCACCTCGGCGTTTGACGCGACAGTGCTCGGCCTTACGCACTTTAGTGTAGCGTCAGTGCTAGGCAGCTTAGTTCTACCATGTCTGGGTTCCACCGTTGCGTGACCTGCCAGGCCAAGTTGCCTGCCAGCGACCCTCATGAGGACTGCGTCGCATGCTTTGGGGCGGACCATGCCGCATCTGCCCTGGCAGATAGGGCATACTGCCAGCTATGTGCGGGGTTTCAGACACGCACCCTTCGCCAGAAACTAGGAAGGCGGTTGGGAGGTGGTTCCCCATCCTCGGCTCGTCCCACACGTCTCGGCCCCACCGTCATCTGTTGTGTCGCTGCGGCGGACGTCTCAACTCCCTCGAGCCCATCTTCCCAACTTACAGCTGGTCAGGGTCTCAGTCAGGCGTGCTCGGGCGTTCCCTGGTCCCTCCTCTCGAGGGGCTCGCCCCGTGGAGTCTCGATCAGGTCTCGATCGCCTGCGCCGAGAAGGCACTCTCGCTCCCCTCGAAAGGGTAGGCGTTACCAGGACACATCTGGGGTGGCTGAGCTCACCTCCAAGATGTCACAGTTTATGGAGCTCATGATGGGACAGCAATCCCTCCTCATGACCCTAGCAAATGTGGCGCCTCGGGCCCCAGAGCTAGTAACCGGACCCATCGCTAGTCAGCCGGCGGTTCCTCCACCAGTGCCTCACAGCCAACCCCAGGAAGTAGAGGGGACGCCGATGCTGTCTCAAGGGGCGCGTCTGGCGCAGACCCGCTCTTTGAAGACACAGAGCCTGGGTGGCATCCCAGCACTCTGGGCAGGGCGACCCTGAAGTGCTGGATACTAATGACCCTATCTGGTCAGTGGTGGAAGGGCAGCCCGTCACTTAGGCGTGGACTGGCCTGCGTTAAACCAACACGGCGCTCTTTATTTGAGTTGCCATCGGCTCCGCCCCCTTCAGTCCAGGATGCTCCCGGCATTCCCCGGATTTTATTAAGGAGGTGCAGTCCACCTGGGAGCCCCGGCCTCCGCCCTGCAACTTCTCGCAAGGCTTCGGCTTTCACCATGCATGGGGCGGCGAAGCTGGGTTAGCGTCTTTTCCGCCAGTGGGCGCGTTGCGTTCGCCCGCGTAGTAAAAGGCGCCGACATTATCGGGGCTGGCTAAGGACCCTTCCTGCCCTAACAGGCAGTGTGGGACTACGGAGGCCCACCTGAAAAAAAGGGTTATGCGGCGGCTACAGAGGCAGTTAGGCTGTCTAATGTGGCCAGCCTCCTGACAGTCTACCAGGCGGCGCTGAGCGCGATCTGCCTGAGTCCCCATCTGTTGGACTTAGGACCGAGCTGGGTGCAGTTGCGCAGCTTTTTAGTTAAGCTGGCTCAGCTGAATGTGCGAGCACAGGGCAGGAGCATTGCTTCCCTTGTGGTGGCAAGGAGGCAGCTCTGGCTCTCAGGCCAGGGTACAGGAGCCTGATAAGGCCCATTGCTAGATGCTCCCTGTCCCGGGGCACACATATGGCCCAGCGGTGGAGGAGATGCTGCAACGCTCCGTCAAGGCGTGAGGCGTCAGCCAGCAGTTAGCAAAATGTGGCCAACAAACCCCTTCAGCCAAGGTGGCCACAGGAGCGCCAATGGCGCGGGGCACCGCCAGCAGCAACAGCGCACCCACAGGGCAGTAAAACCGCCCTTTGGGTTTCAGCACGCAGCCAACCCGCGTTTGCAAGACCGCAGCCGGAGGGTGGCGCCCTAGAGGAGGTAGAGACCGCGTCCTCGTGGCTCTGGCCAGGCCCCTCGTGAGCGCAGCCCTCAAGCAGCCCTGAGAAACCCGGCGGCCGTTAACCCACCCTACACTGTTCCACAGCTCCTGTTCTGGCAACAATGCACCAACGACATTTGGGTGCGCAAAACTATACTCACCGGTACACCCTTCAATTCGGTTAAACCCCCTTCAGGGGAGTGGTGGTAACTGCAGTGAAGGACTCGGTTCAGTCCTCAGCTCTAAATGCAGAAATACAGGCATTGCTCAAGAAGCGTGCCATTCAACTAGTAGACCCTGCTCTGACCGACCAGGGTTCTACCAAGTACTTCCTAGTGCCAAAAGGGCAGACGGGCTCCGCCCTATTTTAGATCTGCGACTACTGAACAAATACCTACGGGTGTTGTCGTTCAAGATGCTTACGCTTTGGCACATTGTCCAGTCTGTCCGGCAGGGCGACTGGTTTACCACCGTGACCTCACAGATGCATACTTTCACGTTCCCATCTGTCCGGGTCACAGGAAGTACCTACGATTCGCATTTCAGAGCAGGGTCTGAGTTTTGTGTCCTGCCATTCGGCCTGTCTCTAGCTCCTCGAACTTTTTTCGAAGTGTATGGATGCCATTTTAGCCCCTTGCGGGCTCAAGGCGTCCGACTGCTGAACTATCTGGGCGACTGGCTGGTCTGCGGCAGTCAAAGGAGCAGTTGGCACAGCACACAGTGATGGTTACAGACCATCTTCAGCGGCTAGGTCTGAAGGTCAATTCAGAAAGAGCCGCCGTGCCGAGCCAACAGACCGAATTCTTGGGTCTGCATCTGGACTCTGTGTCCATGGAAGCGACCCTGTCGACACAAAGAGTTGCCTCGCTGGAGCGGTGTCTCTCCTATTCAGGTTGAGAGAAACAGTCAGCATGGAGCTGTGTCAGCGCATGCTGGGGTTGATGGCTGCCGCCTCGCAAGCCCTTCCTTTGGGCTTACTACACCAGAGACCTCTGCAGGCCTGGTTCAATGCCTTGGCGTTGCATCCGCGGAGAGACAAACACCGCAGGTTGAGGGTATCCGAACCTGCTGGGGAAGCACTGCGCTGGTGGAAAGTTCCGTCGAACATCCGCCAGGGGCGTACGCTGGGTCCCATCTTCCGAAGGGGAGGTTATTCGACGACGCTTCCAACCAGGGTTGGGGAGCAGTCTGGAACGGGTCGGGGACTCGCGGTGTGGTCAGGACCCTGGAGGTCGGCCCACATCAATGCTCTGGAACTCAGAGCGGTGGACCTCGCCGCCGGCACTTCTTGCCAGTGCTTCAGGCAAGCACGTGTTAGTCGGGTCAGAACAACACCACGGTAGTGGCGTATATCAACCGCCAGGGCGGCTTATGTCCCCGGTCTTCACGGATGGTAACACGGCTGTTGCTTTGGGCTCAACCGCGTTTAGCCTCTCTGCATCGGTTCACCTACCGGGCAGAGTCAATTAATCAGCGGATCTCCTGTCCAGAGGAGGTCCTCTTGCAGAAGCGAATGGCGTCTTCACCTCGGGTAGTGGGCGCATTTGGGACTGGTTCGGCATAGCGCAAGTCGATCTCTTCGCTTCACGCGAGACCACGCCTGTCCCCTATGGTTCTCGGTGAAGGACCTCGACAGCCCCCTAGGAGTCGATGCACTGGCTCACGAATGGCCGCCAGGGCTCCTGTCGCATTTCCACCGATTCCGATGCTCCCGCCTTCTTGGAGAAGGTCGGGGTAGAACAGCGACAGTGATCCTGATCGCTCCTCGGTGGCCTCGGAGGATATGGTTCCCGAGTCTGGTGCAGTTGTTGCTACGGTCGCCCGAGGGAGCTCCCTCTCTGCGGACCTGTTGTCCCAAGCCCAAGGAGGGCTATGGCACCCAAACCCCAAACTCATGCAGTTATGGGCTTGGCCCCTGAGCAGGGCGCCTGTCAGCCTTAGGGCTTTCGGCGGTTATATCCACCATTCAGAGGTGCAAGAAGCGCCCTCTCTTCGGTTGCCAATATGCGTATAAATGGCAATTGTTTCAAAGTTGGTGTCTGGCTGAGGCCATGACCCGGTCTCCTGCCCCTATGGCAGTGATATTACAGTTTCTGCAGAAGCTGTTAGATGAGGAAAGTCTCCTCTACACTTAAAGTGTATTTGGCCGCTATTTCGGCTTGCCATGTCTCGCATTGACGGGTTATCACCTGGTTGCCATTTCCTGGCATCTCAGTTCCCAAAGCGCGCAAGACGCTTGCGGCCTCCAAGGTCGACAGTTTACCGTCATGGAGCCTTGATGTGTGCTAGAAGCCCTTACCAAAGGCACCGTTCGAGCCTCTCCCACAGTGTGGATATGAAGTTCGTGTCTATTAAGACTGCGTTTTTGCTGTCAGTGGTATCAGCAAAACGTGTGGGCGAGGATACATGCACTTTCGGTGCATTCATCATGTACTGTTTCGCAGAGACGGTTCTAAGGTCTCCATGCGTCCAAATCCGACCTTTTGCAAGGTCATATCCCGTTTCACATGAACCAACCAGTCGAGTTGATGGCGTTCCATCCTCCTCCTTTTTTTCCCCAGAGGAAGAGCGGTTACACATGCTCTGCCCTGTGCGGGCATTGAGTGTTATATTGATCGCTTAAAGACTGTGAGGCAAACAGAACAGCTGTTCATATGCCATGGTTCTAAAACTTTGGGTCAGCCGTTGTCTAAGCAACGCCTTTCTCATTGGATAGTGGATGCTATTCAGTTAGCATATGATTCTTTGGGCCTTCCGCCACCAGGGCAGTTGAAGGCACATTCCACTAGGGTATGGCAACATCCTGGGCCCTCTTTAGAGGAGTGCCGATGTCTGACATTTGCGCTGCAGCCAGTTGGGTTACGCATACATTTACGAGGTTCTACCCGTTAAATGTACTGGAATCCTCTGCTCAAGTCATTTGGAGCATTTGTGTTTACACTCTATGCGCCTCAGGTTGCGGACGTCTAGAGTGGTTGACAATATGGTGTGACTATTCCACCTTGGGACAGGTGTCATTGCGAGCATAGGCGCTGAGGCGCAGCTCCGCATATGTGTAGATGTACTGCCTCACGAAGTTCAGCGTTATGGCGTAAGAGCTGTCCTACTGCCGAATCCTCCCTCATGACGGCTTGGGTACACTGTTCCCATACCTTGATGGTTATTTTCGACTTGAAAGGGAGCGATGGGTTGGATGCAACGGTTCCCTGAAAGAGAAAATAACCATCAACAAGGTCGCCTGGAGGCCTTCGGCCCTGAAGGGCAAAAGGAAGTGACTATCGGCAGCTTTGACATAAAGCTCAGCCAATCCCTACTGCCTGACGGCAATGTCCCATACCTTGATGGTTATTTTCTCTTTCAGGGAACCGGGGTTGCATCCGCAACCTATCGTTTTATAGAGTTTTTATTGTTATTAGCAGGACGGACGTGGAGTGTTGTGGCCAAAAACAGCCGTGTCCTCCCTGCAGGTAATGTTTTTTGGTAATGGTATTTCTTTTTCATTTGCTTCTCGTGTGATTGATACTAATTCTTTTTTTGTGTTTTAGGTTTAGTGTCAACCACCGTTTCTATAATACGTTTTGTTTGTATGGTTTTGTGATGTTCCTTTTTTTTTTTTTTTTAGGGTTTTCTTTATCATTTGTATTTTCGTTATTGTAGACTGGACATGGTTTCCCGTTGGCAAACCTATTATCGGGTTCTGGTTTAAAACTAAATACTAATGGTAGTATTTGCTAGTGTTTTTGATTTAAAGTTAATAGACTTCGGCCACTATAGTGGAGTGGCTTGTATGGAAAGCATCCGGGAAGCATTGTCCTTTCACTTTCCTTTTGTGTGGTTGTCTATTTTTGTATCGAACTAGTAATTATTAGAATCTTGATTATTTTTGCTATGCAGTGCTTAGAAGACCGCAGCGATCATCTAGACCTTGCACCATTAATACCAGTGCTATTCTGTTTTTCACCCGGCGGTCTGTGACGGTAACTTGTGTTCCCGGGATCACTAGAGTGGTTTTATTTTACTATTTTTAGGTGCACGATTAGTATTGGTGCGTTGTTTGTGCTTTTATGATTTGATGCACTGTGTATTTGATTTGCTTCATGTGTTGCACTGTTTTTTTAGTTTTTGTGTATTTTTATATTTAGAATTCCAGGGCGCTGCTACTGCTACAGACGCCGGGACTATTGGATGTATAATGTAATATGTAATCTCTACTAGGGTGCAACAACACTTTTTCATCTAGTGGATGCTAGCGGTACTGCCATTGTCCTGGTTATATGTAAACTATTATGCGTTTTGTTTTTATTTTGTGAGCAATAAAACCAATCTTTGTATTTTTTTTTTATACCAAATACCTGCCTCCTTGTTATTCATTTATTTGAATAGACTTGAGTGGGGAACCTAATTCTATACTTTTCTGGGAGCTAGTTCTCTCTAGTAGATTCTGACATTGTTATCGGGGCTCCTCTTGCTCCTGGCAAATCAAAGAGTGGCGTAGTCCGGTTTAATTGTGTAAACCCGCCCGTGCGCCTGCCACATATGTGTACATGACAGCGAAGCACCGCGTGTTTTGTTATTTTGTTTTTATTTAAAATGTGTTCTGGCAGAGGCGAGGTTAGGTACTCGTCCTCTGCCAGGAATAATTAAAAACCTTGTGCAGATTGTGGCCGAGGGGTAATGAGAGAATTGATAGTTAACCCCTCGGCCACAGTAAATAAAAGCCTGCAGCGCTCTGCACTCGGGGTGGTGGGTGTTCAGAGGAGGAAAGAGAGCGAGCGAGCAATTCAGATAGAAGGTAATACAGGATCAGTGAAAGCAATTGCCCAGCCTGACCTGAATTTAATTTTATTTTGTGTTCGTGATTATTTTGTTTAAATATTTTATTTCGCTCAGTGAGCAAAGTGTTTTTCTGTTTAAACCTTTTGTTTATTTGTGTTATTAAAATAAACGGCGCCGCCGCATCTTTTTGCCTTCAGTACCAGGTGTCATTTGTTTCTGTTCCTGCATCTGGCCTGACGTCACCACTACGTCCATTCCTGTCACACGTATTTTGTACTAGTAACGTATTTAGTAACGCAACCGCTTTATTGATGCAATTCATGTCCCGATCTGACAAAGAAAAGGACAAGCTCATTTTGAGTCAGTGTAAAGTAATATTTGGTGAGTGTTCAAGGCCGTAGCAAGCTAAGGCCCCCGAGGCACTGGCCGAGGTATGACTCGGGCAGCAGTGTGGAGTAGTGGTTAGGGCTCTGGACTCTTGACCGGAGGGTCGTGGGTTCAATCCCCGTGGAGGACACTGCTACTGTACCCTTGAGCGAGAGCAGACCTGTGTGAGGAGAGCTCCTGCTCAGAACTAAAAAAACAGTGTTTTCAACTTTTTATTTTCAAAATCTTTTTATTTTTTATTTTTTCTAAAGCAGCAGGGCACCTTTTTTGTTAATTAAAACTTTTATTTATTGTTTTAAAACACATTTTATTTCTTTTTTCTTTTGTTCTCCTACACTTGCTTTGTTTGCAAGTGTAGGAGGGCAGCCATTTTGGCTTGTTTTTTCCTTTGTTTGTTTTGTTCTTTTAATTTTTACTTCATTTAAATTATTTTCATTTCTTTGCTTTTTAATTTTGTATTAAAGAGCACTTCCTTTAGTTTATTTTAAAATCATTTTTAATCACTGCACTGTTTTAGTTTTAGTTTTAAAAATCCTTTTGTTTTAATCCCCTGCTTCTGCCTTGTGCAGAGTGGGGGAAGGAACTGGCAAGGAGCACAGGCCGTGTGCTCCTTTGTTTGCCCTAGTTTGGTTTTTGATTTTCTTTTAAGTTTGAAACTATTTTTTTTAGTTTTAAACTTTGATTTATTTTTGAATTTTCTTTTTACCCTGCACTATTGGAGTGCAGGGTGTGTGATTTGTTGTTTATTTATTTATTTAAAAAATAAACAAATACGTTTGTTTGTTAAAAAAAAAAAAAAAAAAAACTAACCTTTGTGTTTTTTGTTTTATTTTTCTTTTTGTGTGTGTGTGCCCTGCACTATTGGAGTGCAGGGGTGGGTGTGAATTTTTTTATTTTTGTTGTTTTAAAACTAAATAAATAATTTTTGTTTGTTTGTTTTATTTTTTTGTTTATTTAATTATTAAAAAAACAAAAAACAAACAAAAAAAAAAACTTTAGTGTTCTGTGTGCCCTGCACTATTGGGTGCAGGGGTGTGCAATTGTGTTTGTTTTATTTTGATTTATTGTTTGTTTGTTTTTTTTATAAACAAATAAAAATTTAAATAATGAGTGGGCAAGCTCCACAGGCCCCAAAAAAAGTGGGCACAGGTGGCTGCAGGGGAGGCTGCAGCCCCTTTAAAATATGACGAGGAGGCACGGAGTCAGGTGCCTCATCAGAGATACCCTCTCGATGAGGCCATGGTGAAAGCCATGGCCAAGTGGTCGGGCCATCGACCATCGTGGCCTCAAAGATGTACGGCAAGGCCGTCTTCTTTTAAAATCTGAGGCCGCCACGCACACACTATTTGAGAGGGGTCTGGCGGTCGGGGATATACATCCCATTGAACCTTGGAGGGTTAGGCAGCAGGGTCGTCCTCTCAAACGTCCCACCTTTTTTGAAGGACGACCTCCTGAAGCCCCATCTTCAGGCCCTAGGGGAGCTAAAAACAGGCATCCACCCCATCCCCCTAGGGTGCAAGGACCAACCCCTCCGCCACGTGCTGTCCTTCCGACGCCAGGTAACCATCCACCTGGCGGGGAGAGACGCCGTGGAGGGCAGTTTTGTGGTCCCCTTCCAGGGGACCAATTATGTCATTTTTTACTCCTCGGAGGAGGTGCGGTGCTTTCACTGCAAGGAGCTGGGGCACCAAAAAAAGAGGTGCCCCAAACTCCAGAAAAGCATAAAGCCACCCAGCAAAACACCGTGCCCCTCAGTCCACCTCGCCCCAGGGCCCCCAAGAGGCCCGCAGAGGGGGCAAAATACCCGCCCCCTCCCAGTAACATCCGGGGGAAGGGAGAAGGCCCCGAGGCGGTCCCTCCGCTCCGCCCAAAGCAGCTGGGGGAGAAGGCTGAAAGGAACCCATCAATTAGCCGCAAAAAGAAGGTGGCGGCCAGGTCCACTGGGAGGCCAGCCGGGGAGACGGGCCCAGCCATGCAGACCATCTGGCGGTGGGGTCAGGGGAGTCCCAGAGAAACTCCGGGACGGCACCCTCAAGGAGGCAGGGCGTGCAAAGCCGCTCAGAAACTAAAACACCCATCCCCACAGAGGGTGAGAGAGAAGGCTGCGGAGGTGGGCCCCCGTCATGATGGCAGGGGCAGGGGTGTATCCGCAGCCTCAGGGAAGAGGAAGGCGAGGCGCCTTCCCACGCGTCTGCACGCAAATGCACTGCGTGCCGCCTCACGGTGGGGGGTCCCGGGGGCGAAAGAGGCCCCAAAAAACAGCGACCGCCTCGGCCCCCCTCTGTCGGCAATGAGGGCCCCGGCCCTGTAATGCCACAGAGGGGAGAGAAGGATCCATCCCCGAGGCGGTCCGGGCTCCATGAAGAAACGGGCGGAGCCCATGGAAGAGGCCCCGCGAGAGGCCAAAGGGGGGTGGAACCAGAGGGCAAAAGAAACCTTCAGGTAGATCCTCCCCGTCACACAACAGACTGGAAGCCGGGCCCCGATTCTATCATCGAGGCCGGCCGCAGAGGAGGGTCGCCGAGGGGGGCGAGGAGGGGGCCCCCAAAAGAGCAGTTGCCGGGCACCCTTCCTCGACGGCGACACGGGTCCTGAACCCCAGTTGCCGAGGAGGCGGCGGGAACCAGCTCCCGAGGCAGGCGTGGCTCATGGATAAAGCGGAGCCATGCAGGCGACCTGCCGAGGGGCCGGAGGGGGGGGAGAAGAGCCCCCCAAGAACAAGAGCTGCCTCAGGCTTCCCCTCTCTGCGGCGACGGGGTTCCGCCCTCGTCCGCCCAGGGGAGGAGGAAACACCCCTGAGGCAGAGGCGGGTGCGAGGAGCCCGCGCTTACATGGTCTTGAGCGGAGGAAGGGAGGGAAAGAACCAGAGAGGGCAGAAGGTGGTGCCCACTCATAGATCCCCTCCCAGTGCAGCAGGGCCAAAAACGGTCCCCGACCCAGCACCCAGGACCGGTTCCAGTCACCGAGGGGCGGGGAGCCCCCCCTGAAAGAACAACCGCCTCGGGGCTTCCGGGCGGGCGACGAGGGCTCCGGCCCTTGCGCGTCCGTCCGGGGGAAACATCGCCCGAGGCGGTCCCGGCAAGACTGATGGGGGGAGGGAAGGACCCGAAAGGGTGTATCCCCTTTCTCTAGGGGAGGGAGGGAAGGACCCGAGAGGGTGGATCCCCTTCCTTCGAGGAAAGAGGACGGCCTGAGACCGTGCCTCGGACCTCAAGGAGGGGACCCAGGCGGGGACCAAACCATCTGGCTCGGCGGGCACGGCGCCCGTCTGCGCCCCGAATCCAGGGTGCAGGCGGTCCCCGCGAGGTCCCTCCGCCAGTCTCTCCGTCGGCGTCCCCCTGGGGTGGGGCGCAGGAGGACAGTGAAGCTCAAGGCGCAACACGCTCACCAACGGGAGTGCGTTGTGCTTTACCATCATGGGCGATGGAGAGCTGAGGAGAGGGAGGAGGATGCCGAGTCCACGGGCAGCGTGGGCTCGGAGGTTCGTCGTCTCTCTCCCTGACATCCCCTTGGCGGATCTCCTGGAGTTCTTGGAGGCCACCGTCCACCGCAGGGGACAAGGTACAGCTGGCCCTGGACAAATGGGGGGGACTTCAGAGGATCCTAACCTCTGTGAGGTCCTTCCTCAGGGCCAGCCACGCCAATAAAACTGCTCCGAACGTGCACATTCGGGCCCTGGGTTACATGACCAGTTGGTGAGCTTGGGAGAACTCAGGATCTCCCGTGGCGTGCCGACAACTCCTGACAGAGGATCATGTATCACATCGGTGCCGTGAGCGTCAACGGGTGTAGGGACCCTTTCCGCGGGGCCCAGGTAATCTCCTTCCTGAAAAAGGGGGGTTACTCTGTGTGCTTCCTGCAGGAAACCCTGCGACTCAGAGGCGGAAGCCAACTGGCTTCTGGAGTGGGGGGAGAGTGTCGTTCAGCCATCTCACGGCACCTCCTGTGGGGTGGCGGCGCTCTTCTCCGGGTCCTTTCTTCCCACGGTACTCGATGTGGTGAGCGTCGGCCGGGCGTCTGTTACACCACGGATCGGGGCGGCGACAGTATCGTTCACCTGGTGGCATTAATGCAGCGCCGTCCCGGGTCGGCGAATCCAGTTCTTTTCGCCGGATGTCGACCTACATGGACAACATCAGCGCCGGCGATGCGTGGTCCTCGGGTGATTTCAACTGCACCCTCGAGGCGCGGACGGGGTGGGGGCAAGAACATTACCCTCTGTCGGCGGCTCTGAGAGCTGGCGCTCAGCTCTCTGATGGACATCTGGCGTTGGCATCACCCGGACGTCCCCGCCTTCACCTTCACCAGGGTGAGGGAGGGGCGGGTGTCTCAGTCCCGGATCGACAGGTTCTCGTCACCAGGAACCCACGCTCACTGCGTTCGCTCCTCCGACATAAGGCGGCGCCCGTTCACGGACCACAACCTGGTGGCGTGGCGGTGGCCCTGGTGCCAGTCGGGCACGCCTCCGCCTACTGGCACTTTAACAACGCCTTGTTGGAGGGCAGGCGCTTTTGAGCGGTCTTTCCGGGACTTTTGGAGCCCGGTCTGGCACGGCAGGCGATCTCGCTTCCCCACGTGGCGTCAGTGGTGGGGCGTGGGGAAAAGCAGATCAAGATCTTCTGTCAGGAGTACACGGGGGCGAGCAGGCGGAGGACTCACGGATCGGCGGCTGGAAAGGGAGCTGCTCGGTCTGGAGAGCCGCCTGGCTCGGGGGGACCCACTAGCAGAGCGCGTGCGAAGAGAAGAAGAGCACCCTGCGGGACCTGCAGCTCCAGCGGTCCTGGGGGCGAGCGCCATGGATCCGGTTCCTTCGGGAGATGGACCGCGGCTCACACTTCTTCTGGCGTTGGAGAAAAAGAGGGAGACCGCAGGAACATCACCTGCCTTCTGGCAGACGACGGCTCCCCTTCTGGCGGATCCGGGCGTGAACGAGAGGCCAGAGCCTTTACTCTGACCTCTTCTCTCCGGATCCCGCCGACTCACGCAGCGATGCAGGGTTCTGTGGATGGGCTTCCCACGGTCGGGCGGCGTCAGGGATGAGTTCGAGGCCAGCTGACCCTGGCGAGCTCCGACGGACGCCCTCAGTCGGATGCCCTATAACAAATCGCCGGGCATCGACGGGCTGACCGTGAGTTCTTCAGAAAGTTTTGGGACTTGCTGGGGCCCGCCTGCGCGGGTCCTGGCGAAGTTTCTAC
This sequence comes from Huso huso, assembly GCA_036884735.1. Lineage (NCBI taxonomy): Eukaryota > Metazoa > Chordata > Actinopteri > Acipenseriformes > Acipenseridae > Huso > Huso huso. The sequence goes on along the minus strand of JAHFZB010000079.1, from coordinate 141,027 downwards.
GAGACGGGGAGATGCCCTTCGATGAGGCGGGCGGTGATAACGCTCCTGCCCAGAAGGGATCTCCGCTACCTGAACTGGCGCGGTCTGCTGCTATGCACGGACTACAAAATCGTGGCCAAGGCCGCCTCCCCAAGCTCAAGTCCATGCTGGCAGCGTGATCACCCGACCAGTCCTACACGGTCCCCGAACCGGGACGATTTTTGATAACATCTTTCTGGTTCGGGACCTCCTGCACTGCAGGGGACGGTCGGTGGTCGCCTTGTCTCTCGACCAAGAAAGGCGTTCGACCGGATGGATCACGAAGTATCTCTTTGGAACCCTCACGAGCATTGATTAGGGCGGTTCGTCGGCCTCTTCCGAATGCTATGCGCCTCTGCCGGTAGTGCCTGTTGAAGGTGAACTGGTCCCTGACCGCCCCTCGCCTTCAGGAGAGGAGTAGTCAAAGTTGCCCTCTGTCCGGGACAACTGTAAACGCTGTGCATCGAGCCCTTCCTCTGCCTCCCTTCGCAGGAGGCTCACGGGGTTGGCGCCTGTGGCGCGTCACGACCGGTGGTCCCTGTCGGCCTCGCCCGGCGTGCTCCTGGTGGCCTCCGACCCGGTTGACCTGGAGAGGATGCGGAGCTGCCAGAGTGTATACTCTGCCGCTTCCTGCCAGGATCAACTGGACCAAATGCTCGGGTTGTTGGTAGGCCCTGGCGGTGGACTCCCTCCTGCGGCTCCAGCAGTTCCAGTGGAGCGGACAGCTAAATACCTGGGAGTCCACCTGAGCCCCTTGGAGACCTCGGTCGCAGCCAACTGGGTAGTTGGAGGACAAGGTTGCTGCGAGACTGAGGTCGTGGTCGGGTCTGCTGAAAGTGCTTTCCTTCAGGGGCAGGGCTCTGGTCATCAACCAACTGGTGGCGTCGATGCTCTGGCATCGACTCACCGTCTGAGCCCCCCCTGAGTTTGTGGCCAGGGTCAGAGGAAGCTGACGGACTTCTTCTGGGCTGGAAAGCATTGGGTCTCTGCTTGGGGTGCTGAGCCTCCCTCTGGCCGAGGGAGGACAAGGGTTGGTGTGCATCAGGACTCAGGTGCACACCTTCCGCCTCCAGACCCTGCAGAGATGCCTGTACCTGTGGACCCGGCCCGCAGTGGTGCGCGCTGGCCTCCCTCCTCCTGCGCCAGCTGCACCGCTTTTGCTACGACCGCAGCTGTTCTGGCTCGACCTCCCGGGATCCGTCTCCCGAGCTGCCGGTCTTTTACAGGGACCTGCTCAAGACCGGGCATGTTCGACATCGGCCGAGGCGCGTTTCCGACCGAGGGGAGGAATTCCTTCTGGAGCCCCTGCTGCACAACCCCATCTGGGTGCGCAGGCGTTGGAATCCCAAGTGCGAGCCTGTTGATCTCGGCCAAGGTGACCAGAGTCTGGGATCTCCTGGACCACCAACGCTTCGGCATGGCTGACTCCCGAGTCGCTGGTCGTCAGGGGCGACTCGGGGGACCCTCAGGAACGACCCCGAACGATCCGGGAGTGCAAAGCAGCTTTGCACCCAGACTCTGTCGGGTATCTCCGAGGGGTCCTCAGGACCCGGGGAGCCATCGTCCCTCCTACCCCGCTCTCGGTCCTGCTGATCAAACCAAAGGATCGGGCCCCCCTCAGCCTCCCCTCGAGAATCACCTGAGCAGGATCTGCCAGTTCTCCTCGACCCCCCCGCCGTTCCGTGTCGAGGAGGACCCCTGTCTGTGATGGCTCCCACCCTCCCACTTCCTCGCCCTCGTCTCCCGGGAGACACCGCTTGGCGGAGCCCCTCAACCCCCGGGCGGAGTCCCCAGTGGGAGGCCTTGCTCCCGCTGGTCCCCAGGCGCTGGGGACCTGGGATGGAGGTGCTACGGGCCTTCGCGTCAGGAAAGAAGGTCCTGCGTCTTCACCGACTCGGACCCCGCATGCCCTTTCTGCGGCGAGTCAGTGGTATTCCATTATTTCCTTTGTGCCAGGCTGCAGCCGTTCTTTTTTGTTCTAAAAGACCTCCTGCTGCAGTTCTGGCTGCATTTTCCCCACCCTTTTATTTTCGGGCACCCTGTTAGTGGCTCCACTAGGAAGAGGGACCTCCTGGTGAATCTGCTCCTGGCTCTTGGCAAACTTACCATCTACAAGACCAGGAAGTGTAAGATCACCGGGGAGGGTCTCTTTGACTGTGGGGGCCATGTTCAGGGCCCTCCTTCGTTCCCGGTGGCGTTGGAGCACGCCGCGAGTCCACTGGCGACATGGCGGCTTTTTTGTCGACCAGTGGGCTCTGGGTGGCGTGCTCTGCGCCACCCCCTTTGTTTTGAACATTTAATTTACAGTTTTTTGTTGGCACCCCCTTTTGATTAGGGGGCGCCAAACTGTATTTTTTCACCGGCTGCCATTAGGCAGCTGGTACGCCGGCTGCCAATAGGCAGCTGGCGCAGTCATTTTTCACCGGCCATTAAATAGGCTGTACCCTTGAGCAAGGTACTTTACCTACATTGCTCAAGTAAAAACACAGCTGTATAAATGGGTAATTGTATGTAAAAATAATGTGTAAAAAATAATGTAATTGAATGTAAAAAATAATTTGATATCTTGTAACAATTGTAAGTCGCCCTGGATAAGGGCGTCTGCTAAGAAATAAATAATAATAATAATAATAATAATGACACAGGCCCGGTTTTTGGGATGGAACCGCATAACAGTCTCGCGTTTTGATTGGTCCATGTTTGTCACATGAATGTCGTCACACGAGTGGAAAAGCTTGTAGGCATTTTTAACATTGTGATCTGCTTTCCACAACCTTACCATTAAAATATAATGTGGTATTACACTGTACTGATATAACAAACTATGGGTAATTACTTTATATGAATTATCATGTTATGCACGAATGTAAGAATTGGCTTTCTGTAATGGCGTACTTTTAGCATATATCTATAATTGTTTACGCAATATATTTTAATATCAAATATGTCTTCCACACTATTACAGTTTTGTTAGAGGATATATGGTTTAGGTCTAATGTAATTACAGTTGTACATATAGACTGCCCATGTTTTCATTCATTTCCCAAATTCTGGCCCGCTTTGCTTTTCAGATAACGTCCCAAATTCTGGGCCGCTTTGGTTTTTAGATAACGTCACAAATTTGGCATTTTCGAATTCGGGCCAGTTTTTGAGATATTGTGCTTAGCTGACAGTCGAGTTTCTAAGTCATGCATGCACAGTTTACCATAAACTGGACCGTTAATTCATTTAAGAGTAACCCTTAGTACATGAATCAAAGTTAATGTATTTTTTACTCTCCCCAGAAATCGTTTTTTTTTATGAAAAAACAGAAATAAAATGTAAATGTTAAAAAATAAAACGTATTTCTTATTACATGAAGAAACTACATTGCACTGAAATAGATACATGAAAATTAATTAAAGCAGTCATTTTCCTTTATTAAAAGCTAATATTAAAACACATTTTTGGGAAGGAACATGGTATTCCGAAAAAAGGACATCTCATTTTCTTATGTAACGTCCATCAATATATTGTAGTGTTTCGGGTTCTTTTTGGACAGAAATGAGACTGCAACTTTGAGTAGATGAAATAAAATCATAAAGTGAAGGAAAGGAGACTGGGAGTTGAAAGTGAAAATAAATGATTGTAGTAATTTTTCTTTTACCCTACCCTTCCCAGACTTTTCCCCGCCCCTATTTTGCGCAAAACCTGCACTCCAATTCACCTCCACACACATAAGAACATAAGAACATAAGAAAGTTTACAAACGAGAGGAGGCCATTCAGCCCATCTTGCTCGTTTGGTTGTTAGTAGCTTATTGATCCCAGAATCTCATCAAGCAGCTTCTTGAAGGATCCCAGGGTGTCAGCTTCAACAACATTACTGGGGAGTTGGTTCCAGACCCTCACAATTCTCTGTGTAAAAAAAGTGCCTCTATTTTCTGTTCTGAATGCCCCTTTATCTAATCTCCATTTATGACCCCTGGTCCTTTTTTTTTTCAAGTCAAAGAAGTCCCCGGGTTGACATTGTCTATACCTTTTTAGGATTTTGAATGTTTGAATCAGATCGCCCAGCGTAGTCTTCTTTGTTCAAGACTGAATAGATTCAATTCTTTTAGCCTGTCTGCATACGACATGCCTTTTAAACCCGGATAATTCTGGTTGCTCTTCTTTGCACTCTTTCTAGAGCAGCAATATCCTTTTTTAACGAGGTGACCAGAACTGAACACAATATTCTAGGTGAGGTCTTACTAATGCATTGTAGAGTTTTAACATTACTTCCCTTGATTTAAATTCAACACTTCTCACAATATATCCAAGCATCTTGTTAGCCTTTTTATAGCTTCCCCACATTGTCTAGATGAAGACATTTCTGAGTCAACATAAACTCCTAGGTCTTTTTCATAGTTCCTTCTTCGATTTCACTATCTCCCATATGATATTTATAATGAACATTTTTATTTCCTGCATGCAATACTTTACACTTTTCTCTATTAAATTTCATTTGCCATGTGTCTGCCCAATTTTGAATCACGGTCTAGATCATTTTGAATGACCTTTGCTGCTTCAACAGTGTCTGCCACTCCTCCTATTTTTGTGTCGTCTGCAAATTTAACGAGTTTGCTTACTATACCAGAGTCTAAATCATTAATGTAGATTAGGAATAGCAGAGGACCTAATACTGATCCCTGTGGTACACCACTGGTTACCTCACTCCATTTAGGTTTCTCCTCTAATCAGTACTTTCTGTTTTCTACATGTTAACCACTCCCTAATCCATGTGCATGCATTTCCTTGAATCCCTACTGCGTTCAGTTTGAGAATTAATCTTTTATCGCGGGACTTTGTCAAAAGCTTTCTGGAAATCTAAATAGACCATGTCGTATGCTTTGCAGTTATCCATTTTCAATGTTGCATCCTCAAAAAAAAGTCAAGTAGGTTAGTTAGACACGATCTCCCTTTCCTAAAACCATGCTGACTGTCTCCCAGGATATTGTTACCATATAGGTAATTTTCCATTTTGGATCTTATTATAGTTTCCATAAGTTTACATATAATAGAAGTCAGGCTTATTGGTCTGTAGTTACCTGGTTCAGTTTTGTCTCCTTTTTTGTGGATCGGTATTACGTTTGCTATTTTCCAGTCTGTCGGTACAACCCCTGTGTCAAGAGACTGTTGCATGATCTTGGTTAGCGGCTTGTAAATAACTTCTTTCATTTCTTTGAGTACTATTGGGAGGATCTCATCCGGCCCAGGGGATTTGTTTATTTTAAGAGCTCCTAGTCCCTTTAACACTTCTGCCTCTGTTATGCTAAAGTTATTTAAAACTGGATAGGAACAGGTAGACATGTGGGGCATGTTGTCCGTGTCCTCCTTTGTAAAACCTGCGAAAAGTAATCATTTAATATATTTGCTATTTTTTCTCTTCATCTATGATTTTGCCATTTGTGTCTTTAGACATTTAACCTCCTCTTTGAATGTTCTCTTGCTGTTATAATATTGGAAAAACATTTTGGAATTGGTTTTAGCCCCCTTAGCAATATTGATTTCTATCTCTCTCTTGGCCTTTCTAACTTCCTTTTTGACTTGTGTTTGCAGTTCAAAGTACTCTTTCTGTGTGCTTTGTTTTTGGTCCCTTTTAAACGCTCTGTAAAGTGCCTTTTTTCGCTGAATATTTTTTTTAATTGATCTATTAAACCATTTTGGCCATTTTGTTTTAGATTTAGATTTGTCTACTTTTGGGATGTAATTGTTTTGTGCCTCTAGTACTACATTTTTAAAAGACAGCCACCCTTTTTCTGTGGATGTTTTCTCTATTTTACTTGGTGTACCACCATGCAACCCCGGCAAGCATACACCCACCATGCAACCCCTGCACGCACACACCACCATAAGACCCCTGCACACACACACCAACATGCAACCCCTACATGTATACACCCACCATGTGACCCCCGCACGCACACACCACCATGCAACCCCTGCTCGCACACACCACCATGCAACCCCTGCACGCACACACCACCATGCAACCCCTGCACGCATACACCCACCATAGCAATTCTTTGCAAAATATATTTTCGGGTATTCAGCCCCATTCATGTCTATGGGAGTGTTAAACACATTTTCAGTCATATCTCTCGAACCAGAGCACCTACAACCACCGTTCGAAGGGTTCTAGACCAGCCTGAATGTAACATGCCCAGTTTCATAGCAATTCTTTGCAAAAAATATTTTCAGGGTGTTCAGCCTCATTCATGTCTATAGCAGGGTTGAAAAACACATTTCAGGCATATCTCTCGAACCCGAGCACGTAGAACCACCATTCAAAGTGATGTAGACTCAGGGGAGCACCCCAAACCACCCCCTAAAACGGTGTGGTGGTTCACCCAAAAACTCATGTCATGACAAAAAAATTCACTTTGCCAAGCCATCCTGGCACCTGAACCATGAATATGGTGACTCCTTGTGCGGGGCCCCATGGAGCCCCGCCACAAAAAAAAAATCAAGTTCCTAACCCCCAAAGAACTCAAGATACGCCCTGTCAAAAATGTCCAAAAACTACCCTTTTTGGGGTCATATCTCCATGACCCTGGGGCCTAGAAACCGGGTCATGTCTGGGTGCCCTCTTTCACAGGGAGCCACCGTTTTCAAATTTACATTTTCAGCATGATGGCATGTCAAGGTTGCATTTCCAATAGCTTTTGAGCTCCAGGTTGGCAAATAAAGTCTAAACTGGTGTCCTTTCTAGCTGGGGACATGTCGCTTGGAGGGATCGACAGGGGCCCTGAGGTGGACCTCCATACCAATTTTCAAGTCTTGGGGACCCCCGGAACCCGAGATATAGCACTCTGAAAAATGTCTATGGGAAATCCCATTATAAAACCCCTTTGGGGCAACGCCCACCATCTGGCGGTGGGGTGGCGTATGAACCCGTGGCCGATGTCTTTCTTTAGCTAAGACCCTTGGGCACGCAAAGAGTACCCTTCTGAGTTCGTTGGCCCAGGGGTCGTGGAGATAGGGGTATGATAAGAGACCACCCCCTTCCCTATGGCAAATCCCATTATAAAAACACCATCGGGGTAAGGCTCGGCCAATGGCGGTCGTACGAACTCGAAGGAACCCATTTTCTTTAGCTAAGACTGTTGTGCATCTAAAGAGAGTACTAGCGAGTTTGTTGGCCCAGGATTTGTGGACTCATGGGGTACGACAGGAGGACCCCCCTGGGTATTGCAGTGTATGCTGGGTATGAAAAGGCCTTCACTTTTACAAAAGGCTGTCAAAATTTAAAAAAGGCCATCGAAGTTACAAAAAAATAGGTGTGTTCCGAACCCAATACTTGTATTTTTAATTCTGTGTATCCAAATACTTGTAGTTAAAAGTTTTAAGAATTAAGCCTACTGTTTGTTGTTCTGTCCTAAACCAGCAGTTTGTCACCCAAATTTATTAAATAAACAGGGGGGGGGGGTGGTCATCAGATTATTCTCCATTTTATTGTAACTGAGGTACCGTTCAGTTGAGCGAAAATTGTAAAGGGGTACTCGAGCTGAAACCTCCAGATAGAAGGGGTACAGTTTCAAAAAAAAGGTTGAAAACCCCTGACCTACAGTATAAACTCAGGAATAAATAAGGGAAATGTTGACTAATACAGTACAATAGGATTTATTTGAAGTTGTTGAAGGGCACTGGTCTCTTAAACCCAGAAGTTTTGATACACCCCTACGCCTCACTATATATTGATGGACATTACATAAGCAAATGAGATGTCCTTTTTTTTTGGTATACCATGTTCCTAAATGTTTTCTGGGAGAGTAAAAAATACCTTAACTTTGATTCATGTACTAAGGGTTACTCTTAAATGAATTAACGGTCCAGTTTATGGTAAACTGTGCATGCATGACTTAGAAACTCGGCTGTCAGCTAAGCAGAATATCTCAAAAACTGGCCTGAATTCGAAAATGCAGAATTCAGGACGTTATCTAAAACCAGAGCAGCCCAGAAATTGGGATGTTATCAGAGTGGCCCAGAATTTGGGACCGGTAACTAAAAACAAAACAGCCCAAAATTTGGGACATTATCTACAAACCAAAGCGGCCCAGAATTTGGGACGTTATCTAAAACCAAAAGCGGCCCAGAATTTGGGACGTTATCTAAAAACAAAACGGCCCAGAATTCGGGACATTAATTGAAAAGCAAAGCGGCCCAGAATTTGCGACGTAAATGAAAACGGGCAGTCTATACAGCTCTGGAAAAAATTAAAGAGACCACTGCAAAATTATCAGTTTCTCTGGTTTTACTATTTATAGGTATGTGTGTGGGTAAAATGAACATTTTTGTTTTATTCTATAAACTTCTGACAACATTTCTCCCAAATTCCAAATAAAAATATTGTCATTTAGAGCATTTATTTGCAGAAAATGACAACTGGTCAAAATAACAAAAAAAAGATGCAGTGTTGTCAGACCTTGAATAATGCAAAGAAAATAAGTTCATATTCATTTTTAAACAACACAATACTAATGTTTTAACTTAGGAAGAGTTCAGAAATCAATATTTGGTGGAATAACCCTGATTTTCAAGCACAGCTTTCATGCGTCTTGGCATGCTCTCCACCAGTCTTTCACATTGATGTTGCGCCACTCCTGGCGCAAAAATTCAAGCAGCTCGGCTTTGTTTGAAGGCTTGTGACCATCCATCTTCCTCTTGATCACATTCCAGAGGTCTTCAATGGGGTTCAGGTCTGGAGATTGGGCTGGCCATGACAGGGTCTTGATCTGGTGGTCCTCCATCCATCCACACCTTGATTGACCTGGCTGTGTGGCATGGGCATTGTCCTGCTGAAAAACCAATCCTCAGAGTTGGGGAACATTGTCAGAGCAGAAGGAAGCAAGTTTTCTTCCAGGACAACCTTGTGCTTGGCTTGATTCATCGTCCTTCACAAGACAAATCTGCCCGATTCAGCCTTGCTGAAGCACCCCAGATGGGTCAATTTTCAGCTTTGCCCAACACCTGGTCGTCTAATGGTTAGGCGGAGACCTGGAGAGGCCTACAAGCCACAGTGTCTCGCACCCACGGTGAAATGTGGTGGAGGATCGGTGATGATCTGGGGTGCTTCAGCAAGGCTGGAATCGGGCAGATTTGTCTTTGTGAAGGACGCATGAATCAAGCCAAGTACAAGGTTGTCCTGGAAAAAAACTTGCTTCCTTCTGCTCTGACAATGTTCCCCAACTCCTGAGGATTGGTTTTTCCAGCAGGACAATGCTCCATGCTACACAGCCAGGTCAATCAAGGTGTGGATGGAGGACCACCAGATCAAGACCCTGTCATGGCCAGCCCAATCTCCAGACCTGAACCCCATTGAAAACCTCTGGAATGTGATCAAGAGGAAGATGGATGGTCACAAGCCATCAAACAAAGCCGAGCTGCTTGAATTTTTTTTTTTAAGGAGTGGCATAAAGTCACCCAACATCAATGTGAAAGACTGGTGGAGAGCATGCCAAGACGCATGAAAGCTGTGCTTGAAAATCAGGGTTATTCCACCAAATATTGATTTCTGAACTCTTCCTAAGTTAAAACATTAGTATTGTGTTGTTTAAAAATGAATATGAACTTATTTTCTTTGCATTATTCAAGGTCTGACAACACTGCATCTTTTTTGTTATTTTGACCAGTTGTCATTTTCTGCAAATAAATGCTCTAAATGACAATATTTTTATTTGGAATTTGGGAGAAATGTCTTGAATTGTCTAGAATTGTCTAGAATTGTCAGAAGTTTATAGAATAAAACAAAAATGTTCATTTTACCCAAACACATACCTATAAATAGTAAAACCAGAGAAATTGATAATTTTGCAGTGGTCTCAATTTTTTCCAGAGCTGTATGTAAAACTGTGATTACATTAGAGATAAACTAATGTATCCTCTAACAAAACTGCAATAGTGTATACATTTTATATTAAAATATATCGCAAAAAACGATTATAGATATAAGTAGTAATGGTACGACAGCACCTGTCACTTTTCCAAGCCCCGCCCCTTTTGATTGATTTATGACACAAGCCCCGCCCCTTTCACACATTTTGATTGATTTATGACCCCAAGCCTCGCCCCTATTGGTTGATTTATGACCTTACGCCCCGCCCCTTTCCACACCTCTGAGTGATTTATGACCCTTAAGCTCCTCCCCTTTTTCCCGCGCTTTGATTTATTTATGACCCTTAAGCCCCTCCCCTTTTTCCCCACCCTTTGATTGATTTATGGCTCTAAAGCCTCGCCCCTTTTTCCCACGCTTTGAGTGATTTATGACCCGTCCCTTTTTACCGGACATCCGTCATAAATACCGCCTGTTGTACCCTTATGTTGTAGACTATTACAAAGAAAAGACAGAAAGAAAGAAGAGAAAGCAAGTTGTATTGTAGTGCATTGTTTTTTGACTATGCTTGAGACCCTCCATAACAATAACCAGGGGTTATTACCATACAGAGAGTCCCTAAACATTTTTTGACTATGTTTGAGACCCTCCATAACAATAACCAGAGATTATTAACATACAGAGAGTTCATAATCATTGAAAAAAGTCTCATAATCAGTATATTATACACATACTACACTGAAAATTAACCCATAATAGCAAGTCTCAAATGCTTGGGCCCTACATTTCGGGTTGGATTTCCAGGCCGTGGTAGGTAGCTGTGTCAATTCCATAATAAACATGTTTCCATCTAATGGTTGATTTTAATATTACAACATGTTCCAAAAAACGATTTAAAGATGTTTTTTGAATCAATAAAGGTTAGCACAGGCTGAATTGTAAAGGTTTTAGGGTATTTTAGGAGCCTACCCATAATGCCCTGTATTTGCATACTGGTTTCTATTAACTTTACAGAGAACTCTAAAAACGATTTAAAATGTATTTTAGACATTGATAGATGTTACCAATACGTTCTTTGGCTTATTGTGATTATTTTAAAACCATACGGCGTGTTTAGGTACAAGAATAATATTTTTCTGTTAAAAAAATGTATAAATGCTGCAGTATTAAGCATGCCGCCTACTGCCATCTGCTGTTTGAATTGAATATTGCAGTGGCTGCGACCTGGATATGTGTAAGGTACTCTAAAAACGATTTAAAATGTATTTTAGACATTGATAGATGTTACCAATACGTTTTTTTGGCTTATTGTGATTATTTTTTAAACCATACACGGCGTGTTTAGGTACAAGAATAATATTTTTCTGTTAAAAATGTTTAAATGCTGCAGTATTAAGCATGCAGCCTACTGCCATCTGCTGTTTGAATTGAATATTGCGTGGCTGCGACCTGGATATGTGTAAGGTACTCTAAAAAACGATTTAAAATGTATTTTAGACATTGATAGATGTTACCAATACGTTCTTTGGCTTATTGTGATTATTTTAAAACCATACACGACGTGTTTAGGTACAAGAATAATATTTTCTGTTAAAAAAAAAATGTATAAATGCTGCAGTATTAAGCATGCCTACTGCCATCTGCTGTTTGAATTGAATATTGCAGTGGCTGCGACCTGGATATGTGTAAGGTACTCTAAAAAACGATTTAAAATGTGTATTTTAGACATTGATAGATGTTACCAATCGTTCTTTGGCTTATTGTGATTATTTTAAAACCATACACGGCGTGTTTAGGTACAAGAATAATATTTTTCTGTTAAAAAATGTATAAATGCTGCAGGATTAAGCATGCCGCAGACTTGTGTCTGTAGCTCGTTTTTTAATATGCAAGCATCGGTTTCTAATTATTTTCAAAATAAATATTTTATAAAAAGCGTGTTTGAAAGTGAAAACTAATGTTTTAATATGAATAAAAGTATTTGATAGTTTCACCGCGCCTACATCCGCGGCTGTAAAAAAGACGGGTGTAACGAGGCCATGTCTAATTGATCGTTCTGTGTACTGTATTCAAATAGGGTAGACATCTCTTTGAAAAACAAACAATCAATAGCGTTAAGGGATTTTTATGCCTCCTTCAGGTAACAGTTTTTTTTTTTTTTAAAAAAACCCTGTTATTTTAGACGTTGATAGATGTTACCACAATATTATTTGACTTATTGTGCTTATTTTAAAACCATACACGACGTGGTTAGGTATAAGAATAATATTTTTCTGTTAAAAAAAACAACAAAAAAAAAAAAACTGTATAAATGCTGCAGGATTAAGCATGCCGCAGACTTGTGTCTGTAGCTCGTTTTAATATGTGAGCATCGGTTTCTAATTATTTTCAAAATAAATATTTTATAAAAAGCGTGTTTGAAAGTGAAAACTAATGTTTTAATATTGTAACGACCCTGGCGATGGCAGCATCCTGGACATTGTGTTTGTCTTGTTTGTTACGTCCTGTTTAAGGTTCCATGTATTGTGAGGGTGCACGGGGCACGCCCGTTGGTGTGTCTGCGTGAGTGCATGCGTGTGTGTGCAGTGGGCGGTTCCCCAGAGGCTATAAGTAGGAGGGGGGGGGGAACGGGAGAATGCGTGTGAATGTCTGACTGGAGAGCGATTACGAGAGACAGAGTACCGGCTGAGAGACTGCTTGTCGGTGAGTCTGCGGTGTAAAAGAGAGAGAGACAGCTATTTGTTATTTTGGCGTGAACCCGGCCCAAACAGGGTTTCGTTGTGTTATTAAAGAAATTAAAAAAAAAAAAAATCGTGGAACCTCATCTGGTCTCTCCCGAGTCTGTCTCATCCCCCATAGCACAGAACGCTACATTGGTGTCAGAAGTGGGATTTGTACAGCGCCTGTCACGAGGGTGAAACAAAGCAAGAGGGAGAAGATGGCGGACGCGAGAGATGAGAGAAGGCGAGCTGCGAGCCAGACTGGAGGAGCTGGTCGCTGAGCTGAGGGTCAGGAGCTACCGAGAATGGGCGCTGCAGGGGAGGAGAGAACATGGAGCGAGGGAGGAGCAAGAACCCTTGGGCGAAAGAGGAAAGAGGGATCAAGATGGCGGAGCTGGGAGACAGACAGACTGCTCCGCAGGCTGAGGGGCACTGCGCCATCGTCATCGAGGGAGAAGGAGATTCTTCGACCGCCGCAAGGACGTCATCGACCACAGAGATAGGAGGAGGCGCAAGTCGCTGGCGTCAAGGAGGAGGCAGCGTCACCATCGGACACGCCCGCCCTGCAGCAGAATGTCAACAAGGGGTTTATTACAGCGTTTGCAGTACAACGGTAAGGCCGATTGGCGAGACTTTGTAAAGCAGTTTGAAATGATGGCAATGGTAAACAACTGGACAGACAGAGAAAAGCCAGTAATTTAATTGCTTGTTTAGAAGAAGAGGCTTTACATTGTTTAACCACCGTCGATCTAAATGGCTGTAGTAGCTATGGGACATTGGTTGCTGAACTGGCGTGTGTCTGACAAGAGAGCGTGACGTTAAGCCCGACATGGGCCCCCGTGCCGATCACGGAGAGAATATATCTCGGTGTGGGGGAACATGTTTGCCAGGGGCGAGCGGCAGCCAGTGAAAGCAGGCCGATATGACGGTAGATCGCCGTGGGGCGTACCACGTCAAATTCAGGATGGCAGCGCACTAATGACTGGGGGCCGACGGAGAAAGCAGGACAGTTGGCGGCTGCATTGGAGGAGAAGCTGCAGGTTCTGCTGGACTTGGGCCCAGGCAGGGTTGCCTGAGGTGTTAACCGCAGCTCTCGAACGCCGTTTTGGGAGAGTGGAGCCGCAGTCGGGTTGCGCCTGCAGCTGGCCAACGCACTAGAGCTCCCGGAGAGAGAACTGGGCGTACTGGCTGCTGATGTCCGGTACCTGGCCGGAGGGGGTTAATGTTCCGCCAGCCACCCAGGAGGACCTGGCTGTCGAGGCCTTTGTTCAGCGGACTGACCCCGACCGCTCACGTCAGCAGGTCCGGTTTGCTGCCCCAACCTCCTAGAGCTTGCCGTGGCTCACGCCCGAGCAGTCGAGGCGGTGCTCGAGGGGGGCGGGACCATGCCCCCTGGGAGCGAGTGGTCAGCAGAAGAGGCGGCCTGACCACACACCACCTAGAGCTCGCATGGCCCAAGCAGAAGAAGAGGCCCCAGACCGCACCATTGACCCCACCTGGCCCCGGACTTACCACCCTCATCAGGGCGGCGATCACCCAGCCAGCTCGGACTCCTGAGACCCCCCCAGCTGTGCTGGGGGCTGTGGACAACCTGGCCACCCACTGGCGCCACTGCCCAGCAGCTGCTGCACCACCACCACACCTGACACAGCAACCGCGGGAACGCGTAAGGGCCCCGATAGGCGGGACGGCCGGCGTGCCCCAGTCCAGTCCCATGTCGCGGACCACCCAGCTGCAGCGGCCGCCACCAGTACTAACCCGTGTAGCCGACAGAGCAGGCGTCACCCCTCACGGAAACAGCCGACCACAGACAGTGCCAGCCAGCTATAGCGGTAGGAAGGACCACTGCCGGGGACTTCTGCCATGTCCCGTCCGCATTGAGGGGTCCCGTGCACTGCTCTCGTGGACACTGGCTCCACGGTGACTCTCATCTGCCCGATGTGCTCCTGCAGGGGTCCGGCTGGAGCCCACCACCGTGCAGTTCGCGCACTGTGACTGGAGAGCTAGCCCCATGCAAGGAAAGGGCAACCTTGCTATTGAAGTGGCTGGACGGGACAGTACACCACCCTGTCTGGGTAGCAGCTGTACAGGACCCCTGCATACTGGGCCTGGACTTCCCTGCGCTACACAGGCGGACAGCTAAACCTCGGACGGGACACTGCACATACAGGGGCCCGGCTTTAGCTTTTACCTCACCCCTTGGACCGCTGGGTCCGAGTCGGGACCCCTTCGCACGACAGTTTGGGGATCTGCCGAGGACACAACGGACCGCCGCCATGAGGCGGAGACCTCAGCACACCCCCCGGCTCCATCATCGCCAGTCTCATCAGGGACAATACAGCGTCTCGGCGGCCCCCCACTCGGAAGGAGCTACTGCTTGCACAGCCGCCTTCAGGTGCCAGCTCGCCAGCCAACATGGCCACCCTCAGGCCTGCAACGCTCGCCAGCCAACACGGCCACTCTCAGGCATAGCGCTGCGCCAGCCAACACGCCCACCCTCAGGCCGCAATGCTCGCCAGCATGTACAGCCGCCCTCCTGCAGTTCTAGCGTGGCCCAGGGGAATGCAGCTCTCCCCCAGGCAGCCCCGCCACCCTGCCCGGCGCCGCCAACCGCTACCCAAGGCCTGCGGGAGGATACCGCCATGCCACGCCCTACTGTCAGGAGTAATTCAGCGTCCCCAGCAATCTCCCCTCCGCCACCAGTCTCCCCTGAAGACCCAGCTCTCAGCGCAGTGCATGCAGTTTGGCTCAGGAGCTGCGAAGGGCTTTGCACAGAAGAGCGTCGCCAGCTGTGGGAACTGGTGTATGAGTATCGCCACAGTTTTAGCTACACCTCTCGGATGGCGTGGGGCGGACACACCTGGTGCAGCACCAGATCGAGGCAGGGCCGCCCGCCCCATTAACCAGCCCCTCGCCAACCACTCGCCCTCCAGGAAGCCACAGAGCAGGTGCTGGAGGAGATGAAGGCAGCGGGGATCATTGAGCGATCCGACAGCCCCTGGACCTCGCCGGTGGTCATGGTGCGGAAGAAGGGCGGCAAGTGGGCGCTTCTGCGTCGATTACCGGCGAGTGAGCGATGTGACGAGAAGGACTCCTACCCCTTCCCGCATCGATGAGTCCCTGGACTTGGTGGCGGCTCTAGATGGTTCTCTTCGCTGGACCTCCATGGCGGCTACTGGCAGATTGCGCTGGATCCCTCTGCGGCCCGAAGACTGCCTTCTCCACTGGGCGGGGTCTGTGGCAGTTTACTGTGATGCCGTTCGGGACTTTGCGCCCCGCAACGTTCGGCGGCTCATGGAAAAGGTGCTGGCCGGGAGCCCCCTCGGTGCCTGGTCTACCTGGATGACCTGCTAGTCCCGCGGAGGGACCTTCAGGGCGCCCTGGCCTCCCTGCATGAGGTGCTCCGGCGAGTGAGGAAAGCGGGGCTAAAACTGCACTCTGAAAAGTGCCAGCTGATGCCAGGGAGGTCTCGTTCCTCGGGCACCGAGTGGGAGCAGAGGGATCAGACAGAGGTGGACAAGGTCACCGCAGTGAGGGACTGGCCTATTCCATCAACCCCGGCAGGTTAGAAGCTTCCTAGGGCTTCGTCCTACTACCGCGGGTTTTGTGCAGGGCTTTGCCACCATCGCTGCCCCCCTGCACCGCCTCCTGAGGAAAGAGCAGGCCCTTTGAGTGGACCCCGGCGTGCCAGGAGGCGTTCGCCTCCCTGCAACATCGCGCGCTGTGCCAGTCCCGGTGCTGGCTCCCCGGATGTCCGTTCTCCCTTCCTGCTGGACACGGATGCAAACAACGAGGGGATCGGGGCTGTCTTATCCCAGCGGGTCCAGAAGGGGGCATGTGGTGGCGTATTTTAGCCGGTCGCTCAGCAAGGCAGAAGCGCGGTATTGCGTCACCGGACGGGGAGCTGCTGCGGTGGTGGAGGGTCCGCCACTTCGCCACTATCTCTGCGGGCCCCTTCACCATTCGCACGAACCACGCTGCCCTGCAGTGGCTCCTGACGTTCGGGGCCGGAGGGACAGGTCGCCCGTTGGATCGAGCAGCTCAGGCGTTTCAGTACCCGGATCCAACACCGGGCTGGTGAGAAGCGCCAATCTTGGACGCCGCTGTCCGTCGTCCCTGTGCCCGGGAGGGATGCGCCCATTGCAGCAGAAAGGAGGAGAGGAAGCAGAGCTGTCCCGCGGGGGAAGAACAATGCGGGTGGCAGTATCGGCTGAGAGGGTGGATTGGAGAGCCCATCAGGACCGAGACCCGGACCTCCGCCCCATACTACATTGGCTGAGAGGCAGCGAAGGCCTCCTGGGAGGAGGTGGCCCCCCCTTTTTTCCGCCACTCGGGGCTGTGGGCTCAGTGGAGGCGGGTTGGCCTTGCGTGACAGAGTCCTTCAGCGGCAGTGGAAGGTGCCGCCACGGGGGAGGTGAGGTGGCAGGTGGTTGTCCCGGGGCGATCGCCAGGGAGGTGCTAGAGGCCCATCATGGGACCCCAGGCACTGGTCATTTTGGAGTGAGCGAAGACCCTGGGCGGCTCCGCCAGTCGTTCTACTGGGGGCAGTGCAGGCGAGGCGTGGAGGACCACTGCCGGCGCTGTGACATCTGCACTGCCGGAAAGGACCCCAGGGCGATCGCCGCCCCTCCAGCAGTACCAGGTCGGGGCCTATGGAGAGGGTTGCCGTGGGCGTACTAGGCCCCTTTCCACGCTCGAGAGGGGAACCCGGTTCGTTCTGGTGGCCCTCGATTACTTCACTAAGTGGCCAGAGGCGTGCAGCTTTGCCAGACCAGGAGGCAGAGGCGGTCGCTGAAGCACTGCTGGAGGGTTCTTCAGCGGTTGGGGTCCCTCAAGAGTTGCATTCCGACCAAGGCGCAACTTTGAGTCGGGTCTTTGCGGGATGTGCCCGGCGCCTGGGCATCAGAAAGCGCGGACCACCCCTCTGCACCCTCAGGCGACGGACTGGTGGAGAGGTTCAACCTGCGCTGGCGTACAGCTGGCTGTCACCACCGCCACCCACCAGCGGGACTGGGACACCCACCTGCCTGTCGTGCTGTTGGCCTGCCGCTCTGCTGTCCAGGATTCCACCGCCTGCACCCCTGCCCTGCTCATGCTGGGGCGTGAGCTGCGCCTCCTCTTGGAGCTAGCTTTTGGTCGTCCCCAGATGCCCCAGTGTACCCCCCGGGCCCTGAGTATGCCAGGAGACTACAGGGACCGACTGGAATCAGCCACAGCTTCGCCAGGGACCAGTTGCAGGCCGCTGGGGTACGGCAGAAGCGGAACTATGACCTCCGAGTGCAGGCGCCACTTCACCGCGGGGGAGCTCGTGTGGGTCTTCAGCCCCAAGAGACAGCGGGGCCGTTGCCCCAAATTGGACAGCCACTGGCTTGGTCCTTGCCATGTCCTGGAGAGGATCGGGGGCGTGGCCTACAGTGCCTACCTCACAGAGGGGCGCAGGTAGTGCTGCACGGGGATCGGCTGGCCCCTACCTGGGACAACACCCAGCACCATCCGACCAGCAGCTCCTGACAGTCCTCTCCTGCCCCTCCTGATCCACCCGCCCCTAACAGTCCTCCCACCCCCAGGGCTGAGGTTCCTCCCCGACAGTTCAGTTTCCCTGTCCCCTGTGGCTGACAGGAGCCCGTCCTCCACGCAGGGCTCCCGCCCGCAAAGACAGCATCGCCTCCCGGGTCGTTTTCGAGACTTTGTTCTTCCCTCGGGGACGAGGGACTAAGGGGGGGCTGTGTAACGACCCTGGCGATGGCAGCATCCTGGACATTGTGTTTGTCTTGTTTGTTACGTCCTGTTTAGGTTCCATGTATTGTGAGAGTGCAGGGCACGCCGTTGGTGTGTGTCTGCGTGAGTGCATGCGTGTGTGCAGTGGCGGTTCCCAGAGGCTATAAGTAGGAGGGGGCCGCGGCGGAGAATGCGTGTGAATGTCTGACTGGAGAGCGATTACGAGAGACAGAGTACCGGCTGAGAGATTGCTTGTCGGTGAGTCTGCGGTGTAAAAGAGAGAGACAGCTATTTGTTATTTTGGCATGAACCCCGGCCCAAACAGGGTTTCGTTGTGTTATTAAAAAGAAATTAAAAAAAATAAAAAAATTGGAACCTCATCTGGTCTCTCAGGTCTGTCTCATCCCCATAGCACAGAACGCTACAATATGAATAAAAGTATTTTCGATAGTTTCACCGCGCCTACATCCGCGGGCTGTAAAAAAGACGTGAGGCCATGTCTAATTGATCGTTCTGTGTACTGTATTCAAATGGGGTAGACAGCTCTTTGAAAAACAAATAATCAATAGCGTGAAGGTATGGTTTAATGGCTAATCTAATTATGCCTCCTTCAGGTAACAGTATTTAAACCCTGCACGATGCCGATCCCGTAAAACCTTATTTTGGATAAAACTCTACTCCCTGCCTGACTGCCTGATCTGCGTTGGAAAATATCGTATGCTTTGGACTCTCTAAAATAATGGATTACTTCGACAGCAAATTAGGTATGTGCATTTATTTTTAAATTGTTTCAAAGGTGCTTGTTTAAAATGTAATACCGTTTGTTGTCTGATGTTTAAAAAATGTTTTGGTTACTTAGTACTCGTTTTGTCTGTATTTTTTAGACGTTGATAGATGTTACCAATACGTTCTTTGTATTAATGTGGTTATTTTAAAACCATACACGACGTGGTTATGTACAAGAATAATATTTTTCTGTTAAAAAAAATAATGGATTTCTTCGACAGCAAATTAGGTATGTGCATTTATTTTTTAAATTGTATCAAAGGTGCTTGTTTAAAATGTAATACCGTTTGTTGTCTGATGTTTAAAAAATGTTTTGGTTACTTAGTACTCGTTTTGTCTGTATTTTTTAGACGTTGATAGATGTTACCAATACGTTCTTTGTATTAATGTGGTTATTTTAAAACCATACACGACGTGGTTAGGTACAAGAATAATATTTTTCTGTTAAAAAAAATAATGGATTACTTCAACAGCAAATTAGGTATGTGCATTTATTTTTTAAATTGTATCAAAGGTGCTTGTTTAAAATGTAATACCGTTTGTTGTCTGGTGTTTAAAAAATGTTTTGGTTACTTAGTACTCGTTTTGTCTGTATTTTTTTAGACGTTGATAGATGTTACCAATACGTTCTTTGGCTTATTGTGGTTATTTTAAAACCATACACGACGTGTTTAGGTACAAGAATAATATTTTTCTGTTAAAAAAAAAAAAATGTATAAATGCTGCAGTATTAAGCATGCCGCCTACTGCCATCTGCTGTTTGAATTGAATATTGCAGTGGCTGCGACCTGGATATGTGTAAGGTACTCTAAAAAACGATTTAAAATGTATTTTAGACATTGATAGATGTTACCAATACGTTCTTTGGCTTATTGTGATTATTTTAAATCCTATTGTGGCAATGTGCCCGCCCCTGTGTGCTTATTATATGTTGTATGTTGCGTGCGTGTGTTAATGTTGGTGTATAGATTGGTACACGGGATATAAGCGGGTCTGTGTTTCCGCGTGTGATTTAAAAAGTGGATTTGTATTTAGGCACGAGGAGGCACAAATCACTTCACGTGCTGATTAAATGTAATATGTGAGCACGGGTTGCACAGAATTAATTCACGTGCTGGGATTCAAGTGAATAATTAATTAGTAATTGAATCAGCACAACAGTATATATAGATGCACATTTTCACTCAGTCGGGGTTGTGTGTTCAGTGAGTGGAGAGCGGGATTGGAGGCGGAGGTAATAATAATAATAATAATAATAATAATAATAATAGTTAAAATCTGCTCACCGTGTTGTGTCGGTATAGTTTGTTTTGTTTGTCTATTTATTTTGGCCTCAAGTGCCGTGCCCTGTGTTTTGTCTGTTCAAACCTTTTTTTTTTCTGTTCTGTTTATTAAATGCTGGCGAAACCATTAGCTCAGCTCCCTCGCTCCACATCTCTCTGTCTGTTTATTTCCTGCATCTGGTCTGACGCCACCCACTCCGGCCGTCTTTGTGACACGTGGTGTCCTGCGTGGGATCGACAGCGCCTCCAGGGCTCAGGCCAGAGCAGGAACAGCAATTTTTGAGGGAAAAAAAAAAAAAAATTGTTGGATTACAAAAAAAATATATATATAAATAAATAAAATGGGATGGAAGGAGGATAAAGAGGTGAAGGACAGGGAAGAGGAGTGCCGCTAAGGGCCAGACATCCACGGCGATTTAACAAGCCAACGCCGGGTGCCTCCTCTGCGACCAGGATCATCTGTTCGCCAACTGTCCCTTCCGCGGTTATGAGGAGGGCGGGCGTCCACAGCCCAAGCGGGAGGAGCCTGGCGTCCACAGCCCAAGTGGGAGGAGCCTGAGCGTCCACAGCCCAAGTGGGAGGAGCCTGAGCGTCCACAGCCCAAGTGGGAGGAGCCTGAGCGTCCACAGCCTAAGTGGGAGGAGCCTGAGCGTCCTATGCCTGAGTGGGAGGAGCCTGAGCGTCCTATGCCTGAGTGGGAGGAGCCCGGCGTCCCTCGCCTGGTGGGAGGAGCCCGGCGTCCCACGCGCCTGAGTGGGAGGGAGCCCAACGTCCCTCACGCCTGGGGGGAGCCCGAGGCGTCCTCCTGAGTGGGGCCCGAACGTCCACAGCCCAAAAGGGAGGAGTCGGTGCGTGCGTCCACAGCCCAAAAAAAGGGAGGAGTCGGTCGTCCACAGCCCAAAAGGGAGGAGCCGGCGTCCACAGCCCAAAAGGAGGAGTCGGTGCGTCCACAGCCCAAAGAGAGGAAAGTCGGGCTTCCATAACCCTAGGAACCAAGCTGCCAGCAGAGGAGAATGCCTGCTGGTCCCACCTCCACCAGCAGAGGAAAATGCCTGCTGTCCCCATCTCCACCAGCAGAGGAAGAATGCCTGCTGGTTTCCCCTTCCGAGGCAGAGCGCACCAGTCCCCTGCAAGAGGCAGAGCAGCACCAGTCCCCTGGAAAAAGGGGAGACTACACGCTGCTCCCACCTCCGTCGCCAGGAGACTACACGCTGCTCCCACCTTCACCGGCAGGAGCAGAGCAGCCGGGCTGTCTCTGCCTCCGCCACCTTCACCGGCAGGAGCAGAGCAGCAGGAGCTGCCTCTGCCTCCATACCTCCACCGCTTCCTCCATTAGGAGCAGGCAGCAGGGGCTGCCTCTGCCTCCACCACCGGCAGGAGCAGGCAGCAGGAGCTGCCTCTGCCTCCGCCATAATCCACCAGCAGAGGGTGAATGCCTGCTGGGTCCCTGTCCAGCAGCAGAGGGTGAATGCCTGCTGGTATCACTTCCCCACCAGCAGAGAATGAATGCCTGCTGGTATCACTTCCCCCACCAGCAGAGGATGAATACCTGCTGGTATCACTTCCCCACCAGCAGAGGATGAATACCTGCTGGTATCGCTCCCCCACCAGCAGAGGATGAATGCCTGCTGGTATCCTTCCCCCACCATCACGAGGGAGAGGCGGGGAGCTGCCTCTGCCTCCATCACCATCAGGGGAGAAGCAGGAGCTGCCTCTCCCTTCACCAGAAAAGACCAGGGCGTGAAGCTGGCGGCCCTCAGCAGCCCTTGCATAGGCTGCTGGGGAAGCATGGGGAAGAACCGCCTGGCTGCAGAGGCCGAGAAGAGGGCCAACACCCGCACCCGGCTGGTCCTGACTCCCTGCCACGCTTCACCCAAGGATGCCTGGCTGGCATGGCCTGGGGTTGCCAGCCGCTCCGCTCGCAGCAGGAAGTACTGTGGCGGAACCCCACCAAGGAGCTGTCGGCCACGAAGAAGGGGAGGAGGTCTGGAGACCACCAACCCCAGCAGCAGTTTCGCTGCCGGAGATCGTGGGGAGGTCAGGAGACCTGCTCCCCACTGCAGCAGTTTCGCTGCCGAGATCGTGGGGAGGTCCGGAGACCTGCTCCCACTGCAGCAGTTTCGCTGCGGGAGATTGTGGGGAGGTCCGGAGACCTGCCTCTGCAGCACTGTGCTGCAGAAGAGATAATGGCCGGGGCCCGGAAGAGGGAGCTGCCCATACGAAGAAGAGGGGAGGTCAGGAGACCATTCCCCAGGCAGCTTTTCGCTGCCACTGCCCGGCTGAAGGAGTCAGTCTGGGGCTGTCAACCGTCTGCTGACAGCATGGCCAGTAACAGCCTGGCTACTGGCAACATTGCCACCTGTGGGCCCCTGGAAGCCTCCCTTCCCAGCCCGAGACTTTGGCCTGGACTGCTGGATTTTAAGGGGAGGTGGCCGTTGAGCCATGTGTGCTTTGCACAGGGGGTATATGTGGCAATGTGCCCGCCCCTGTGTGCTTATTATATGTTGTATGTTGCGTCGTGTGTTGATGTTGGTGTATAGATTGGTACCACGGGGATAAACAGCGGGTCTGTGTTTCACGTGTGATTTAAAAAATTGTAGATTTGTATTTAGGCACGAGGAGGGCACAAATCACTTCACGTGCTGATTAAATGTAATATGTGAGCACGGGGTTGCACAGAATTAATTCACGTGCTGGGATTCAAGTGAATAATTAATTAGTAATTGATTCCCAGCACAACAGTATATATAGATGCACATTTTCACTCAGTCGGGGTTGTGTGTTCAGTGAGTGGAGAACGGGATTGGAGACGGAGGTAATAATAATAATAATAATAATAGTTAAAATCTGCTCACCGTGTTGTGTCGGTATAGTTCGTTTTGTTTGTCTATTTATTTTGGCCTCAAGTGCCGTGCCCTGTGTTTTGTCTGTTCAAACCTTTTATTTTCTGTTCTGTTTATTAAATGCTGAGCGAAACCATTCGCTCAGCTCCACCAAACCACATCTCTCTGTCTGTTTATTTCCTGCTTCTGGTCTGACGCCACCCACTCCGGCCGTCTTTGTGACACTATATACTTTCTTTCTTTCTTTCTTTCTTTCTTTCTTTCTTTCTTTCTTTCTTTCTTTTAGCGCTTTTCTTATAACGCAATCACCCTCAGATTTCACAGCTGCATCGTGTGATTTCCTGACCGGTTCTCTCTGTACAGCATCCCAAGATTATGAAATATTTTCAGAAATTATCAGCGATATTAGTAAGTCTTTTTATTTATTTATTTATTTTTTCTGGCCCTTTCAACTTATTTTATTTATTTATTTATTTATTTTATTTATTTATTTTTACAGCTAAATATTCCTCTGACGCTTCAGCAGTCGACGATTCATTCCATTTCCTGGCCGATAACATATGTAGCCCCAGTCAAGAACATATTGTAGTGGCTGAGTTAGAGGCTTTAGTAGATACTAATATCAGTAAGTGTTGTTTTTTTTTTTTTCTCAGAGTTTTAATGTCTCTCTGTGTATATATATATATATATATATATATATATATATATATATATATATATATATATATATATATATATATAAACACTGCTCTTCTCTAATACAATTTCTTTTTTTAAAACTATAGATGCCGCACCTCTTTCCAAAGCCTGTCAAAGATGTACAATTAAACCCTTCAGATCCTGATAAAGTCTGGACTTTGGAAGACTTTGTTGTCAACAAACCAGGCCCCCCCATTAAGGGTAAACTGAGTGCTAAGAAGCCTCCAGCACGCCCTAAAAAGACTCTCATGGATCAGCAGTCACACCTAAAGATGGTTATAAATCCCCGGCAAAATCTCATGAATGCGTATATTAATACTTATTTATTTATTTATTTATTTATTTATTTAAAGTGCACATCTCAATAAGTCTCTTTGTTTTTATCTTATACAGCCCCACAAAAGAAAAAGTCTTGTAGACCCGGAGCATTTGGAGCACCCCCAACACTGCCCAGTTCCTCCAAGTTCTGCAAAATCCCAGCACCCCCTGGTGATGCAGGGGTCAAGAGAAAACTAATTACTGACAGTCCTAAGAAGACTCCTACACATCCTAAAGAAACCATACGGACCATAGAAACCCCTACAACCCATTTCAACTCTTCTAGAGATACCTCTCACAGTGCGTATATTAAGACCTCTTTATTTATTTATTTATTTATTTATTTATTTGTTTGTTTATTTTTTAAAAGCGGAGGGTTTTTTTTTTGTTTTTTTTTGCCAACTCTACAAGCCTGTATGTCTTTCTCTTATTCAGCCCCACAAAGAAGAGGGCGTGCCCTCCGATACTCTTGTGCCTCCCCTGTTTTTTTTGGAAGCTCTAAGATCTACAAAACCGCTGAAAGGATATTAATCATTGATGACCCCGTCTGAAGAATGTCTCTGTAGCTACCCAGACTGATTCACCGCTTCCGTTCCTTGTTTCAGATAATCTTAACCGTCTCAGCCTTATCTTACAACTCCTAGAAGGTAACATTGAACAACTTATACCTGTCTTAAGATCATTAAAAAACATGTCTGATAAAAATGTCTAAAAAAGATAGAATGAAGAGGGACAATGCTGCGATGTTCATACCCTGCTTAATGCTAAAAGACTACTGTTAATACCTCTCTAAGACCTGTTCTAGATGATGCATCTAATTTAGATCTTAGCAATAGTTTGGTATCTGATTTAAATTGCCCTCCTTGTAATCTTGAAGATATAACACAACTGGTTTCTGAAACGTGTGCAAACATTCCATTACCTGATTTGAATGAAGAAACTCCCCCATGTACTCCTATTACTGTAAAAGTTGAAAGCTCTGTAGTTAATCCTTTGTATGATCTAGAGTGTTTGGATGCTGCTTTAGCAAAATTGTCTGCTGCATGCACTGTCGATAATGAAAGACCTGGTACTTCAAAATTGTCTACACCCTGCACTGTTGATAATGAAAGACCTGGTACTTCAAAATGTCTGACCCCTGCACTGTCGATAATGAAAGACCTGGTACTTCAAAATTGTCTGACCCTGCACTGTCGATAATGAAAAGACCTGGTACTTGGTATGTCAAGGTCTGGTACTCTACCGATCAAGGAGGCAGTCTTATAAGATGCGGACGCTGATAGTAGTCAGGAATCTTTTTCTTCGATTGATAGCGCTAGTATGAACTCTTCAGAAGAGTCATTTGTTTGAAAACACTGAGAATGGGTTACAGATTATTCAACGCCCTCGCTTTTAATAACACAGAGTTGAGGTACAGGTTTAATTTCAGATGGCTGTATGATCTTGGTTCTTATGGTGAAATGTTTGTTGTAATGCATGAGGTTTTAGAAAGTATGATAGCCTCAATTAGGGAAACCCTGAAACCTGGCGACGTTGTACACCTAGAGTTAAGGGGCTGATTAAGCTGGATATCCCAGTATTTCTAAACATGACTGGTGCTACTCTGTCTATTGATGAATTTCTCCTCCATATTGAATCCCTACTGCAAAGTCATAGTTCAATTCTGGCTGATGAGACCCTGATGCTTATGGTGAATGTTATCCGTTGCCCCGAGGCGGGGGTGTGGCGCGGTTTATCAACCATTATGAACAGCGATATCATTAAAAAAGCCAACATCTCATCATCTGTTATAACAAAGACGATCAGCTGTGCTTTTCTTACTGTTTAGCGGGTTTGATGCTTCCTAAAGATGATAGAACGCATAGTGCATGTATGGTTGAGGGTTAAAATTGCAAGAAGCAGTGGGTTTGACTAAAGATCAGATGGTTTCATTTGCAGACATTTCTAAATTTGAACAGCTTCTTGAAGTTAAAATCGTAGTGGTTTACAGATGTCCTGAAACAGATACTTTTGCAAGATACGAAACAACCCCCCCAGCTTAAAGCAAAAACGGTGTTTCTGTTTTTTCATGACCAGCATTATTACGGCATTGTAAATTTGAAGGCTTTTCTGGGTGCCCGTTACATGTGTAAGCACTATTACACTGTCTATAGCAACAAGGCAGGCCATCAATGTGAGAACTATTGCAATGTTTGCTTTCAAGACTCCTGTGTTCCGGATCCTCAGGGGAAAGTTAAATGTGATGAGTGTCATAGAAATTGTCGTTCACAATCTTGTTATGATTCTCTTAAGGCTGCTTGGACCCCTTCCACTGTTACTTTAGATCTGATGTTTTCACATTGTGATACCTTGAAATTGTGTGAATCTTGTTGTAGGTTAGTCACCATCAATCCTGATAAACCAAAAAGCATATGTGTTTAGCAGCGCAGTGTAGGACATGTAAGGTCCTGCTGGACCCTGACTCCCCACATAAATGCTTCATATCCCTCTCAGGGCCCCTGAAGTGTCTCACGAATTATGTCTTCTATGATTTTGAATGTAGACAGGAGGATGGTGTTCATGTACCCAATTATCTGCATTGCATCCATTTGGATGGTGTCGAATGGTCTTGGGATGGAGAGGAGTGTGTGAAGGCCTTCTTTCAGAGATACCGTAATTACAGATATAAAGACTATACTTTTATAGCGCATAACTCAAAAGGTTATGATGGTTATCTGCTCATGAATCATCTAGTACACAATGCCATCACCCCAGATTATATCTCAGGGGAGCAAGCTGATGTGTTTCATTGACAAAACTTTTCAATATGAGGTATATTGATTCTTTGAACTTTTACCCTATGCGACTGGGCGCTATGCCTAAAACGATGGGATTTGGCGCCGCTAAAGGGTATTTCCCACATTTCTTCAATACTGCTGAAAACCAGACCTATGTGGGCCTGTGCCGGATCCTAAGTACTACGGTATTCACCAGATGATGGCTAAAGACCGTGAGGACTTTTATGCATGGTATGCGACCGTTAAGGACAGCGTGTTTGATTTCAAAAAAAGGAGATGGTGTTTACTGTAAGAACGATGTCGAGATTTTAAAAGAAAGTGTATTCGTTTCAAAACAGAAGTTTACAAAGTAGGCGATTGACCCCTTCCAATGCACTACAATCGCCTCCTTGTGCATGGCTATGTACAGGACCAAATTTCTGCCTCAGAACACAATAGGTATTGTACCTGCTGATAATTATGCAAAGCAGCAGAAGAGTTTTCAAATGCTTCAATACAGTGGCTGTTGTATATTGCTGAAACTGAAAATATATACATTCAACACGCTTTGAGCGATGGTGAGAAACAGTTTGGGAGATATTTTGTGGATGGTTCAGCGGTTGTATAGGGTGTTCCTACAGCCTATGAATTTGCAGGCTGTTTCTACCATGGCTGCGCCGTGTTGTTACGACTCTAATGACAGCCATCCTTTAACTAAGGAATCGTGCGCGGATGTTCCAGCATTTTAACGCCGAAGGTTAAGATGCTGAAAAAAAGGTCTATGGTCTAGATGTATGGGTGATATGGGAACATGAATGGAATGCTTTAAAAAGCAGGATCCGTCGGTTCAGACTTTTGTGAGTAAATATGAGGTCCAGAACGCATTAATCCTCATGAATCCTTATTCGGAGGCGTCTGAATGCTATCACGTTGCATTATGTAGCTAAAGAAAACGAGAGGATAGAGTACTACGATTTCACAAGTTTGTACCTGTGATCAGGTGCAGTGGTGCAGTAAATAAATCAAGTCCACACAATCCTTTCTCCCAAAACAGTCTGTGGACTTTAATAATAATAAAAATAATAACAAAGAACACAAAATAAGTCCACCCTTTACCAGCGATGGTATTGGGGTACCAACAGCTCTCTTAAAATAAACAAAAAGGGACTTTGTCCGTCCCCGTTCTCTGTGCCGCAGTGCTCTCGCTCAGAAGCGTGGTGCTGTGCTGTGCTGTGCAGTGCAGGGGCGTGCTCTTTATAATTGCCGGTCCAGGCTCACTCCTCCTCTGCAACACAAAACACCGTAATCAAAATCATAAAAAAACAATACAGGCTCCGGCCGTTTGCGTTTCATTCTCAGCGCAAGGAGGTTTTGACATAGCTGCTTCCCATTTGTACCCAGCAAACTCCTCCCTGCAGCCAACGCGTCGCCATGATTTCTCCAATGGAGGCTGCCCCGCAGCTGACTGCAATGGAATCGTCCTGAGTACTTGCAGCTCTGGCCCCTCCTAATATGGTCACCTTCGGTTTCCACCTACCACCGGGGTGGCAGATCTAGGAGACAGCATACCTTCCCCTTACAGCGCCCTTTCTAATCGGGAGGAGATTTGCAGCATCGATCCTTTCTCTCTCTATCACAGTACCCCTTTGTCAACAAGACCAAGGCGTATCCCATAGAGCACCCCACCATAATTTATCACGACTTTGAGGATTTGAGTAATTACTTTGGTCTGTTTAAATTAACAGTGTTGCCCCTAGGGTCTGTATTTTCGGTGCTCCCCTCTAGAATCTGTGGTAAACTGATGTTCACCCTTTGTCGCACTTGTACAGAGACACTAAATCAAACTGAATCGTGCACCCATGATGAGGCTGAAAGATCCTTAACAGGAGTCTGGTGTTCTGTGGAGGTGTTCAAAGCCCTTGAGAAGGGTTATCTGGTGACTAAAATCCATGAAATTTGGCATTTCCCTCAGACTTCTGATACTCTGTTTACAGGGTATATCAATGCCCATCTGAAGGGTAAGCAAGAGAGTTCTGGGTACCCATCTCAATCGTTGATGACCAGAGCAAAGAGAAGTACATCAGCGATTACCTTCTCAAAGAAGGTATAGCCCTAGACCCTGAGAACATTACAGTGAACCCTGCCAAAGACAGATTTCCAAACTGTTTCTCAACAGTCTTTGGGGAAGTTCGGGCAGAAAACAAACCCTTTATCCACGACTTTGGTTAGAAACCCTGCAGAATTTTGCAGTATGTGTTTTCAAAAAGCGCTATAAGGTTTCCCATTTTTTCTTTGTCGGTGGAAAACGTGGCCCAAGTGCAGTGGCGCTACGCTTCTGACTCGTACACACCCCCTGGTAATGTAAACATCTTTATCGCGGCCTTTACAACCGCATACGCTCGTTTAGAACTGTATAACCTGATGGATCGCCTACAGAGAAGGTGCCTTTACCATGACACCGACTCTGTAATCTTTAATGAGCAAACCAGGAGATTGGAACCCTCCGCTAGGTGATTATCTGGGGAATTGACCAGTGAGCTTAAACCGGGTGATTACATTACAGAATTTGTTTCAGGGTCCTAAAACATACGGCTATAAAACAAAGGCGGCAAAACATGTCTGAAAATTAAGGGCATAACCCCTTAATTATGAAAACTCAAAACTATTAATCTCTCATCTCTGAAAGATTTGGTTCAGAATTTAGTGAGTCCTGATCGAGACACCCCTCCTGAAAAAAATCTTGATCGAAGGGCCCAAATTCACAGAAATAAAAAGTTTCAGCTAGAAAATAGACCACACAGGAAAACTTTTCAGATTGTGTACAATAAGAGTATTGAAGTCTGACTACACCACATTGCCCTATGGATACTGAAGGAGGTTTGATGTACTTCTTTCCATCCCTTTTGCAGCAATCATATCGGGACCCTCTAGTTCAGGAAAAAGTTTTTTTGAAAAAAACTTTTAGAAAACTCTTCACAGGTTCTGTCGCAAATTCCTGAGAATATAATATACTGTTATAGTTGCTGGCAAAATTATCACGATGAATTAACATAAATTTCCCAATTTAAAATTTGTTGAAGTATACCCGCATCTCTCTGTGATGATACCTTACCCCCCCTAACAAAGTCAATTTAATCATTATTGACGATTTGATGGAGGTAGCTAGTGAAAATGATGAAATACAGAAAGCCTTTACAAAATACATGCACCATAGGAATTTATGTATATTATATCTAGTACAAAATTTGTTTTTCAGGGTAAAATGGGTCGTACCATAAACTTAAATGCTAATTACATGATTCTTTTTTAAATCCCAGAGACAAGCTGCAGATTAACACCCTAGCGAGACAGATGTACCCGCGAAACTCTAATTTCTTTTTAGAAGCTTTTGAAGATGCGACAAAACAACCGTCACGGTTATCTCTTGGTAGATTTAAAAGCACAGACCCTGAAGATTATCGGTTCTGAACAGGTTTGTTCCAATCTGATTGGCCTGCTACCTATATTATGAAAAACCTAAGGCTAAGAGGTTATAAAAGTGCTGTAGATACTTAAAAGATTATTTTATCAACAGCAGACAACATGTCGGCTAGAATAAAAAAAAACCCCCTCTTAAAAGGTTAGTCAGCGGGTCTTCTCCCCAGAGAAGAATCGTTTTACAAGAAGGCCTCTGATGATCTTATCAAATCTATTGTTGAAATAGCCATAAACACTTTAAGGGGAATATTCCTTTGACCAAAGCCCAATTAAAAAGACTTAAAAAGAAAAAAAGTTGTAATAAAGAAGTTATGTAATAAAAAACAACCTCTAAAAAAAAGAAAAAACAGTAAACCAAAAAGGAGGTTTTATAGGTTCTTTGTTAGGCATTGCCATCCCTTTTTTATCAGATCTTTTAACAGCAAGGCGTTAAAAGTATGGGTATCTCAGAAAAATGTACCTCGTTACCCCAACAACAGATTGACAGACTACGACAAGGCCCCACCACTTCTCCTGAACTTATTAGAAAAGCAGTGGAAAGCTGTCTTGATAACGATATGAAAAGTGTGTTACTGAGAACTGATATTAGCGATTATGAAAAAATTAAACTATATACTGCTTTTTTACAAAGGTATCTGACCTTGATTAAACAGGATGAAAAAACTAATAATTTAACACTGTTAACCCCTCCTAATGATGCTGTCACTGATAATACAACTGGGCCCCAAGCATCTCCTCAAGATGGACAGAGTACTGTTCAAGAGAAAGTTTCTCAGATAGAGGATTATGTTATGAAGCGTCCCTCACAGATCCAAGAGGAATGCTGAATTTATTTTACAGGCCATGATCCAGAACTCTAGTACTACTTCGTGGAACGATCAAGGAGAGTTTATTTTACGGGGTAATGTGGTGAGAGGGAACCCATATGGTTGATTTAATTAAAACAGTTACGGGGTCAGTAATGTTAGAGATCAATAGGACACCAGCAGGTTGGGATGAATTCCTAGAGGGTCTAGCATGCATAAATATCCCTAATTCTGTGATCCCTAATACCCAGACCCGCAGCCGTGCAGGCCTTTAAAATTAACCCTCTTAAGAGCTCCAGAAGGAGGAAAAGAGACAAAATGACTGGGAAGACTATTAATTTGTAAATCTGTTTTTCTTGTGTATTTTCAATGTTTGCTTTTATGTACATATGCATGTCAAATATACTTGTTGATTTTTTAAATGACTACATTCAATAAAAATATATTGTTTAAGGATTTATTGTCTCAAACAGCGTTTTTATTTAACATTTAAAACATTTGTTTTAAAAAGCCTGGCAGGAATTTACACACTGCACACACGCATCGTCACACATATATTTTTTGATTTAGAGGATATATTTTTTTAATGAAATTGTAGACCATATAATCGTTTTTATCAACATTTTCACTATATAGTTTCAGGATTTCATGGTAGGCAAGACCTTTAGAACGATGATATAAGAAAAAAACACAATGATGTCCACATGTAGCGGTCTTTGGTCCTTGCAGCTGTTGGTTGTTGAATACAGTCTGTGTAGAGTTTTTGAATAAAAATTCCATAATAGTTTTAGGAAAATATCCGAAATCCGGGGGGTAACCGTATGAGTCAAAAAATTCACCGTTCCCATCTTTTAAATAAAGGCCCAGCCAATGTTCCCCTGGGTAATTCTGAGGATGAGTGTTCACGATGATCAAAGCAGGATTTTTTTTAATTTTACCCTTAGGCAGTTGGTCACATGCTAAAACCCCATAAAAACTCTTTTGTGTAAAAGGGTTACTAGTTAGTATCGAGGTAAGTTGTAAAGTATTCATGGTCACGTTAAATGACTCAATTTCATTTAATCAGTAATCAAAGAGAACAGCTCTTTGTTGGGAGACCTCTATGACGTTCTCAAACACAGCATAGATGATTAGGTTTACAGTGTCCGGCAGCGGAACAGAAAAGCGCATTTCAAGACGCATGTTTCCTGTTTTAACTAGAGAAAAGTGATCCCCTGCTTCTTGGTCAGGGGGTTAAATCAAAAGCATAAAGGGTGTACCCCTAGAGTAATGAACGATCGATAATCAGAGGTTTGTCTTTCAGATGTCTTCCAGTGGCCTGTATTAAACTATAATACTCCCTAACAGAGTTGTGCGTATTATAGCATAGTTGGGTTGAAAAAGGTTTTGAGGGTATTTGTTCTCCATCAACATACAATGCTATGAAGTTGGCATCAAAATGTTTAAAGTTAAAAGGATTTTTTACATAATCACCGCTAAAGGCATCGTTATCTGTTAAACCTATGACTACAAATTTAGGCAGTTGCCCCAGAAACATGTTTTCTTGATTACTAACTCTGAGTCCTCTAGGAATGCTATAAACCTTGACAGCGACCCTTTCAATAGGATATTTAGCATTTGAAGTCATCAAGGCCTGAGCATGTCCTATTTTCACATCCGGAGACACTTTAACTTTCTTGACATAAAGAGGCTTCTAAAAGGTGAAGTTTATACTGGTTTGCATCGCCTGCCATTAAACAAAACCTATCACTAGCCCTAATCATTTTAATTTTTTACATCAATGCCGTTTAACATGAGTTTTCTTGAAAAAAATATCAGAATGTAGAGGCCTAAAAGTTCAAATATGTGACTTCTTCGGTATAAACACCTCTTTGTCTTAAGCCTTCGTTTGCCCCTGCAGGATCTCCAACATCCATATTGCCAGCGGTGTCTTTAAAATACATCCCAGCCGAAAATTGAGATTCCAAGTTTCCTTACCATAATTGAGCAAGACTTCTATAAGACTTCTATAAGGATATGTGCTACTACTCTGGCTAATTAATCTTTTCGCCTAAGGAAGCGTCTACTTGTGAGAAAATTGTAGCTATAGGATAGTTGATAATGCTTACAGGGCTATTGACATCTAGATCAGTGTTATCTGCTTTGTGATTTTACAAGCAAGTCTTAAAAGTGTTATTCAAGTCCAGATAATCCTCCCGTTTCCTGCAATATAAAAATTCAAGAGGCGGTGTCCGAAAGGGCTGAAGCGGTGGTATTTCAACATAAAGGCTTTTATCTATACTTGTCTGGGTGTAAGATGCGGTGAATAAATCCAGTTCAGATTTTACATTCTTGAGATAAATGATGAACTAGAGCCATGTTTTAAAGATGTTTCTAGTTTTCTTTTCTAACGTGCCTTCGTTTTTTTAACAGACCTCTTCCTCCAGCGATCTGCTGCTTAATGCTTTAGAAGGTGCTCGTCTCTGCCCTTTTCACGGGATCGGCTTGGCGCTCCTGGAGGACTGGGACGTTTTTTCTATAGCCTCTTGACATCACCATTAACCCCGATCCTGATTGGGGGTCCTCATGGTTGTGGTAGCGTAGGATGTTATCACATTAGACACCACGTCCTTCACAATATTTTTAGCCGCTGACTTTAAATGAGGTTTAGCTATATCAAAACCCTCCTAAGTAAAGGCATAGCTTTTCTAAAAAGCCCTCTGAATATACCCCGATCCCTGCCCGTACATTACCGGAGCCCCAGTAAACCCTGGCATCCCATTTCCAGCTTGATTTTTATAATATTGTATATAGGGGTTAGAATCTCCATAGACCCTCATTTTCATATTCTTTTCAATTATATATAAAGACTGTTTAACAGGTCTGAAGTGGACCTTCACTATGACCTTCCCAAAACGAAATGGAACAAGACTGTTTTGATCTGTCTTAAGTTGCAAAGTTATAGTGTCAAAACAATTCTTACTGACAGCTACATAATGAGGCGGTCATAAGTTATTGTTACTATTTCATTGGGGGATCCATTAATAGGTACACATCTTAGAAGGGGGGGCGTAGCTATCCCCCCACTGCTTGATGGGTTATTATATCGGTGTATACATACAAAGTGTAAAAATCCTGCTCTAATGTCTGCAGGATAAACCCCTCTTATAAGCTTTCTCAGCGGCTTCATAGAACCCCAAGATCCTTCCTAATTGACCCTCTGTATACAGGTACAATTTGGCATCTCCATGTATATAAACTTTTCTTTCTACAGATTTGTATAATAACTCGATGTCTATCAATCTATCTCGAAAAGCATTATTCATAGCGTTGATTAATTCCTTTACAGAATCATAATAACCCGTGGCTATTTTAAATACTGTTTTAACATGCGTATCTATACTACGGGTAAAAATCTATTCTCCATCACTTATATTTTCCCACGTATAAAGGTATTGGATCTCTGCTAATCCAACTTCCCATTTTCCTTGTAGATTCACAGGTTTTGATAACCGTATAGTAAAACCGGCTATAGTGTTCTTGAAATATATCCTTTGAGGCGTTACTGGGTAGAGTCACATAAAAGGAGGATTGATCCATCTTGTCAGTAACCTCGGTGTAATGAAATCTACAATGATGGAGTCCCCTTTATATTCTGCAGCTGCTGGCCTCGATCCAGCTGTTAAATTTGTCCGCCAACCCCGCCACTTTATAAGACAATACTTTTTACCTTTTTCTTGTTTCTTGGCTAAGATTTTCTCTACCGTAAACAGTCTATCTTCCGTCCCTTTTATCTTCTGTAATTCAAGCTCGTAGAAGGTTCCATTTATTTCCTTTCCGTCATAATCCTTCAGCCTGTATACAGGGGGTTTCCTAGGCAATCGTTCGTATATATTAAAAATCTCATCCGTGTATGTCTGCTCGTAACCTTTTATAAAGGGGGCCCTTAATTTTGATACTCTAACAGCATCCCCAATCTGAAACTTGAATTTAGGTGGTTTGTATGGGAATTCCTGAGTATATATATTCTTAAAAACTTTAAAGGAATTGTCTTCATTAACTTCTGAAGGTTTCATTTTAATACTTTTATGGTAAGAATTATTATAAGAGCGAACCAATTCTTTTAGCTTATCTAAATACTTATGAGTGTTGAAGGCTGTAAAATATTTCCACATTTTAGTCTTTAGAGTCCTATTATACCTTTCAACAACAGAGGCTTTTTAATTCATTACCGGTGGTAAAGTGTGCTATACTATATTTTTTAACAAGTTTTGAAAGGACTTGTTTAAAAATTCTTACCTTTATCAGTTTGCAATTTTTTTGGGTGAGCGACCGCTTTCAAGGATTTTCTTGAAAGCCTTTGTCACACACCCAGCTGTTTTGTTTTTAGAGGTTGAACCCATGCAAATTTGGATAAAACATCTATGCATGTTAACATAAACTTATTTGCGTTATTTTTCTTTGACAGACTGAACATATCTACTAAATCAGCCTGCCATTGATCGTCAATATTAGATACAAATCGCGGTTTCTTTTTAAAGTTTATTCTAGAGGGTTTATGTAGGGTGTAAGTGTCTTGTTCAGATAACCATTCAGCTATATCCTTATCACTAACCCTACACCCCTCCTCCCTAAGAACTCTCTGTAGAGACTGTTGGCCTCCAAACCCACCAGGATTTGAAACATCATAGTAAATTCGTTTCATTTGCTGAAGAGTCATCCCTTCAGAAAAAAGTCAAACAAATGCGGTGATTGTAAAGTACAAAAGGGTTTATTCACACAGTATACAGATTAACAATTATAATTGGATACTTTAAACGACGCATAAACAGGCGACATTGCCTTTCATAGTAATGCATTAAACAAGATACAGTATCTTTTACAGCTCTAGAGATATCTGTATTCAGACCATTGACGAGGTGATAAAGACAAGCTTCAGACACGTATGTATACAACACCAGTAAATACTCCCACTTACACAGTGTAAAACATTTCAGGGATCAGCGCCGTTAGAAAAACATTTAAAGGTATTTCACATTTTACAGAATCAGCAATCATTTCAGCCCAATATTTAGGATCCACCAAAGGCGTGTATTTCAAGCGTAGCTCTTTTTTAGCTCAGTGAAACGTTTTGCATCGACAGACAAGGGGTTTTAAAGAGGGCACGGCAAGCAATTTGTCAACTACGAGTTCAAACAGAAGACCCTCCAACTCACTCTGCATTCTGTCCCGAGTCATGCGGTTCCCCATCTTCAAAGTCAAAAGCCCCGTAATAAGTCAGAGGAGCCTGGGGTTCTGTAAAGTTTCTGTGATAGAAAGATCTAGTTATCTTGTTAACCACTTCTTGAGTCCTTTCGTCCAGGTCCTGTTGCAGCTGCTGGAGCTTCTCTTTTATGTAAGGTTCAGGTCTCAGTTCAATTAAACAATCCTCAACCAGCTTCTGAATCTTGTTCAGAGGTAGGAAAAAATCGAGTAGATGAAGAGCCTTAGAAACCAGAATCTTTAACCAAGGTACGTGTATTTTAGCTATTAGTTCTTCAAACCTCCTGTTGAAATATCCGTAGTCTGCTTCAAAGAGACAGCTATGATGTCTCTGGCTGGGGTGGTCCACGGCGCAACCGGCACAATTTTTCTGCAGATCCCGGTCTATGATCACTTCCAGTAGAGAGGCCAGAAGACCCTTGACAATCTTGAGGATTCTTGTGAATGTCACTCCGTAAAAGCTGTCAGGGTCGTCCGTGATCCTCCGGGGTTCTGTAGGAAGAAGGCGTGAGACAACGGTGTAAAGACAGGTTCGGTTGGAATCTCGGCTCCATAGGAGGGGTGGTAGGAAGACTCTGGTTCAGCAGATCGTAAGAAGGTAGAAAACACACTTTGTCAGATACACACCATTGCCACGGCGCCTCGGGATCTTCAGCATCCCTATTCTCTGGAAACGTAATCAAAATCAAACCACTGTCGCATAAGAGCTGTCTGAAATATAGCCAAATGCTGCAGATTCCATGCTGACGGTTCTTCTCTTTTAAGCAGTATGAACCTTAAATAAAAACTCCTTTTATTAGAACCCTGAAACAAGCCCCTCCCATAGATAGCGTCATACCCTACAACATGTCCAAACATGCCTGCGCTCTACCCGCTCTCTGCAATGAGGCCGTGGGGGGTCAAAGTCCTCCACCGGCTAACATTTTTCTAAATTACATTTTCATACGTTATTTTATAAACAACCATAAATGGCAATTTTGTTTTCAAAAAATACAAAAACAGACTTAAGATCTAACGGGTGAGCAATCCCTCGCAGGTTCAAATCCTGTCGATTCCTGTAATTGTAACATTTTTTAAATATATATATATATATATATATATATATATATATATATATATATATATATATATATATATATATATATTTAGCATTACAATACAACTTGCTTTCTCTTCTTCCTTTCTGTCTTTTTTCTTTGTAATAGTCTATAACATAAAGAGGGTACAACAGGCGCTATTTTTAGGAGGGCTATTTTTTGTGGGATGTCCGGTAAAGGGACGGGTCATAAATCACTCAAAAAGCGTGGGGAAAAAGGGGTGAGGCTTTAGAGCCATAAATCACTCAAAGCGTGGGAAAAAGGGGCGAGGCTTTAGAGCCATAAATTACTCAAAGCGTGGGGAAAAGGGGAGGGGCTTAAGGGTCATAAATCAATCAAAGCGTGGGAAAAGGGGAGGGGCTTAATGGTCATAAATCAATCAAAGCGTGGGGAAAAGGGGAGGGGCTTAAGGGTCATAAATCACTCAGAGGCGTGGAAAGGGGCGGGCTTAAGGTCATAAATCAACCAATAGGGGCGGGGCTTGGAGTCATAAATCAATCAAAAGGGGCGGGGCTTAGAAAGTGACAGGTGCTGTCGTACCATTACTACTGATATATGCTACTTGAAAGAAAAAAGTACACCACCACAGAAGCCAATTCTTACATTCGTGCATAACATGATCATTCATATAAAGTAATTACCCATAGTTTGTTATATCAGTACAGCGTAATACCACATTATATTTTAATGGTAAGGTTGTGGAAAGCAGATCACTCTCTGTATCTTATCACAATGTTAAAAATGCCTGCAAGCTTTTCCACTCGTGTGACGACATATTCATGTGACAGACATGGACCAATCAAAACGCGAGACTATTATGCGGTTCCATCCCAAAAACCGGGCCTGTGTCATACCTCCCCACGGGCCTCTGTAAAAAAAAAAAAAAAAAAAAAAAAAAAAAATTTTTATCTAGGCTCTTTTACATGTTGCTTTTGCCGCAAAATAAAATGCATTTAATGTGCATACATGAATCCCCGAGTCCCGCTGATATCTACAGCCGCTGTGCTTTTCAGCATCTTTACTATTTACTTATGACTTGTGATTGATGTGTGTAGTAGGCTACTGTCTTTCAATTTAATATAGTTATTTATTTATTTTTCACTTTTTGTTCTGACAATGTACCTGCCTTTAAATGTTTTATGCCGACTCTGTTTTTATTAAAGTAAAACGAGCCAATTAACTTAAGACTTCTTTCTACTCCAGCAGATGACTTAACGGATAGTGACCATATGTCCCTGTTTTCTGGGAACAGTCCCTGGATGAGGTGTACTCTGTCCCCGGGCAAATAATGTTCCCGGAACGGTCCCCGGTTCACGAAGCTCGTCCCCGAATAAACTTACTATTAATTTTTTAGCATTGGTCCAGGCCCAGACTGGCCACCTGGCAGCTCTGGCAAATGCCAGAGAGGCCGGTGCATTAGTGGGCCGGTGATCATGGAAAAAGAGAAAAAAAAAGTTATTTTTTTTGCTTTCGCTATTGTGTACGTGTAGATTTAATCAAACAGAAAAGACTTCAAAGGACTTACTACATTAAGAACCCACCTAAAATAATATAATTAGATACAAACTAATGGGCCTTCCCTCTCAAACTTTATTTAAAAAACACTGCGATACACACACGCGTGACCTCTCTCTAATCCTGAGTCGCGTAGAATGTTGGGTCATGTGTTACCATATTAAAAAAAAAGCAAAGACGTCAATTTAGTAGGCCTGCACTGTTGGAAAGATGGATAAATAAAAAAAACAAAAGGCGGTGCAGAGAAAATTAGAGAAAAAAGAGTCTAGAAGCTGAAGCACAAAAATGTGTTAAAATAACAGATTTGTTTAGTCGTCCTGGCTCTTCTCGATCATCGACATCAACTTCAAATGGGAATCGTGATCGTGATGATGCGAATGAAAGTGTCTCTGAAATGGAAGTGAAAGTGATATTCCTGATCCAATGGCACCTATTCTTGATCCTGTGGCAGCTATTCCTGTTAGTGAGCAACAATTTGCAGAATTAGGTGATTTAGCATCTACTAATGTGAGTGCCGATCTCAAGGAGAACTTACCAGTAGGCCTAATATGAGACAGAAAAAACACAAGATTTGAACGAAACCAGGCTGCCTCAGTCTAGGGATGAGTCTGTGTTCAATTACTTTGCATGCCCTAATTCACACCAGCTCATCTTGTTTTTTGATTGTCACCCAAAATGAAATATAAGTGATCCTGTAATGAAGAAAGCTTTCTTTCGCAAGGATGGAACTAACCGCAAGTGGCCAACCTACTGCGAGGAACAAAATGCTGTATATTGCTCGGTCTGCCTGGCATTTGCTAAGAGTTCTGTAACAAATCAGTTTTCCGAAGGAATGAAAGATTGGAGACATATTCATCAGTGCAGATATCGATAATTTGCTATTTCACAATCAAATGTCTGTACATCGAGAACAAGTGTGAAAAAGGAGGAAAGTACTGGAGCGATGATAGACATTGTAAAACTGATAGGAAAGCACAGACTCAGCTATAGAGGAAACAAATCAGAGGCTGCGTGGAATTAATTCTACTTCTTAGCAAGTATGATGTTCATCTGCAAGAATACGTAAGCGATTGCATAGAAAAAGCAAGAATGTGCATTCCTCGGGGATCACATAACTTTGCTTTCTAAAACTACAGTTCATACTGTTATCAAAACAATTTGACAGCTTATACAGGCGACCGTTGCAAGTAAGGTGAGGGAAGCTGGAATGTTCTCGGTGCAAACTGACACAACTCAAGATATCACTTCAAAAGATCAGTGCTCTTATCATACGGTACATAACAGATTGTGTTCACGAGAGGCTCCTTGCGTTGGTAGATTGTGAATCTTCAACTGGAGCAGATTTGTTTCAATTGATAATGTGAGTTCTCAAGTCCTGCAAAATTGACATACAAAATGCAATGGCAACTCAACTGATGGAGCAGCAAACATGCAAGGACAGTATAAAGGCTTCACTGCATGGCTATCAACCGAGTCCCCAGAACAAATTCATGCCTGGTGCTATGCACACGTACTGAATTTAGTACTGACAAATGCAACAAAGGTTGTGATTTGCAAGTGCATCGCTATTCAGTTTGAATGACGTTAGTGTTTTTTCGGGAGTCATGGCAAAGGATGAGTCAGGACACTCATCAACGAAGACTCTATGATGAGACCTTTCTCACAGCTCAGATTTTCCTGTGCATATTTGAATTGACTTCACCATTGTAAAAATACCTCCAAACTAGCGGAATAGATATCTTACAAGCTCATCGAATGGTCGCTGGAACACGGGGGAAGCTAAAGAAAAGTTGGACAGAGATTTTGATGTTGTTAAGAAGGCTGCAGATCATTTTGTCGAGTGGGCAAATGATAAGCTACAACAACTGGAAGATGAACTTGTAGTACAAGCCGCTCTGCCCGAACAGAGGGTACGAAGGAAGAAAACCATGGCAGGCGAATCCGCTCATGATGAACAGATATCGGATGCTATTACAAAATTCATGTACACAACATAATCCTCAACACAATTAACAAGAGCATGCATCGCTGTTTTCTCTCCAGCGGAAAACTCTATGACGACCTTGCTTGTCTGGATACTTGGAACTTTTCTGATATAAAAGAGATCATGGGCTTCAGTCACCAGCACTGGAAGAATTAAGCAAACACTTGCTCAAGTTCAATGAGGGAGCCACAGTGCAAAATTTACATTCTGAATTAATCAGTCTGGCTTTGAACTGAGACAAGATGAAGAGATCAGCACCAGAAGAGTACGTGGTCAGGATGGCAACAGAAACACCTGGGGAAGGCAAGAGTAATGACTGTGATGAGGACATAGACAAGAACTGTGCTCCACCTTGAAGTTCATCAAGAACCGACTGAGGAGCAGTGTATCCCAGGAGCATCTGCAGTTGTTCATGCTTATGGCAGTTGAAAAGGATGTTCTCATGAGCCTTGATTCGGATGGAGTAATAGACAGAGTTGCGGAAAGGAGTGCGCTCCTGCAAAGTCTACTCATCCTGTAAAGTAAGTTGCCAGTATTTTCTTATTTAAATAAATAAGCGAACCCATTGCACACTGTATTCCAAATATGTCTGTAGGTTTCCTGTAGTTTATGTATATTTACAGCGAAAAGTAAAACAGTCCCGTCACAAGAAAATAGTCCTGGTTTTAGTTCACTCTTTGTAACTGAAATTTGCTAAACATCTTGTTATTTGTAAATCTCTGTCGCAACGCAGATTCTGCATTCTTATTCTACTAAGTATCGTCACAGCCTCAACGTCGCCCAGTGCGCTTTAAAATACCAGGGCCGATTTTTTTGTCCCAGTCTGTCACTGCATTGGTCTAATGTAATGTAAATATGTCAGAGAGAAATATCCATGTTTCTATCATTAAATTACATCCAACCGCTTTCTTGATTAATCACTGACATTCGTAGTAACCAGTTCAGGTTTTGAGTTTAATTGACGATCCAACCTCTTTTTAGAAAAAAACCATTTTAAAAACAAAAAAGTTAAAGTGGGTTGATTGACAGAAATTCCCACCACTCGGTTTCTTTTGTATAATCTACAGACAGTACATTTTACTGTCTGTAGCCTATCAGTCTAGTTTGTTGAGCTGACCCGCTCTTGTTTCAACTGCCGGTAAATCCAGCTTCAGTACACACTGGAGCGAGTGTGAAGTACTAGACTTAAGAGGACATTATTTACATTACTTTTTTAAATAAATGCATTACCATAGTTCTGTATTTGTCTGAAAAAAACTGCTCTGTTTAGATAGGCTAACTGCATCGAAAAGCATGAAAAGAAAAAACAGCTGCACGAGAATGGCGTGGGAGTCAGTACAAACCTTTATTATAATATATAGTACAGTATTTAAGTTTAATATCCTGTTTTTGGCTCGTTGTCCCGTTTTTCATAAACGCCAGTGTTATGGGCATTGGTAAGTGTTCTTGCTTGGTACTTATGTAAATGTGTTAAACAGTGTTGAAGAAAAAACCCATCAAAATATATATTTTTTTTTAATACTTTTTTTTCCTTTGTTAAATTGACATGAAAACCCATAACATCATACTGTACAGTAGGATGTCAGTAAAATTGTTTTTTATATTTTCAGGAATCTCCTGGTTATCCATATCCCAAAGCTCCCAGTATGTCCATATGTAACACTGGCTA
Source organism: Huso huso (assembly GCA_036884735.1). NCBI lineage: Eukaryota > Metazoa > Chordata > Actinopteri > Acipenseriformes > Acipenseridae > Huso > Huso huso. Next base: position 98,245 of record JAHFZB010000079.1, on the reverse strand, counting down.
CTTGGCTTTGGCTTGAAGGCAGCAGGAGAAGTCGGCTCCTGCATATTGCCTGTTTTATTTAGTTTGGGGAATTTTTAAAATGTCTGCATTTTTTGAATGTACAGTTTTTTGCAATTGTGGAGTGTGTGTTTATTTCTGTAGGTTAGATGCATATGTGTTTTCTATATGTAATGAATATGTGCAGCTGTTAAAATATAAGCTGTTCACGATACACTCTGCAACACACATTTCAGTCTTGGCTACTTTGCTGTGCTCCCATAACTGAGTGTCCCTGGATTTGGTTTACCAAATACAGTGCCTTGCATAAGTATTCACCCCCCTTGGACTTTTCCACATTTTGTAGTGTTTACAACCTGGAATTAAAATGGATTTAATTGGAATTTTTACCATTTGATTTACACAACATACTTAACACTTTGAAGGTGCAAAATATATTTTTATTGTGACACAAGTTAAACAAAAAGACATTTGTTGGTTGCATAAGTATTCACCCCCCTGAGTCAATACTTTGGTAGAAGCACCTTTGGCAGCAATTACAGCTGTGAGTCTTTTTGGGTAAGTCTCTACCAGCTTTGCACATCTGGATCCTGCAATTTTTGCCCATTCTTCTTGGCAAAATTGCTCAAGCTCTGTCAAGTTGGATGGGGACTGTTGGTGAACAGCAATTTTCAAGTCTTGCCACAGATTCTCAGTTGGATTGAGGTCTGGGCTTTGACTGGGCCATTCTAAGACATTTCAGGTTCTTGTTTTTAAACCACTCCAGTGTAGCTTTGGCTGTGTGTTTAGGGTCATTGTCCTGCTGGAAGGTGAACCTCCGCCCCAGTCCCAGGTCTCTTTTTCCTCTAGAATTTCCCTGTATTTGGCTCCATCCATGTTGCCTCAATCCCACCAGTTTCCCAGTCCCTGCCGATGAAAAGTATCCCCATAACATGATGCTGCCACCACCATGCTTCACCGTGGGGATGGTGTTATCAGGGTGATGAGCAGTGTTGGCTTTGCGCCACACAGCCTTTTGCGCTAATGCCAAAAAGTTCAATTTTGGCCTCATCAGACCAGAGAACCTTTTTCCACATGTTTGCTGTGTCTCCCACATGCCTTTTTGGCAAAATCAAACGGGATTTGATATGGGTTTTATTCAGCAATGGCTTTCTTCTCGCCACTCTTCCATAAAGCCCAGCTTTGTGGAGCGTCCGGTTATAGTTGTCCCATGGACGGTTTCTCCCCATCTCAGCTGTGGATCTCTCCAGCTCCTTCAGAGTTACCATTGGCCTCTTGGTTGCTTCTCTGACTAATGCCCTCCTTACCTGGTCACTGAGTTTTTGGTGGACGGCCTTCTCTAGGCAGAGTCGCGGTTGTGCCATATTCTTTCCATTTTTAATAATGGATTTAACGGTGCTCGGGGGGATGTTCAAAGTTTGGGATATTTTTTTATAACCCAACCATGATTGGTGCTTCTCCAGAACTTTATCCCAGACTTGTTTTGATAGCTCCTTGGTCTTCATGATGCTGTTTGTTTAGATAAACTCTCTAACAAACTCTGGGGCCTTCCAGAAACAGGTGTATTTAATCTGAGATCATGTGACACTTTAATTGCACACAGGTGGACTCCATTCAACTAATTATGTGACTTCTGAAGGCAATTGGTTGCACCAGAGCTTATTTAGGGGTGTCACAGCAAAGGGGGTGAATACTTATGCAATCAAGACTTTTCAGTTTTTTATTTGTAATATGAAAAATATGTAGATTTTTTTTTTTCACTTCGACATTATGGACTATTTTGTATAGATCAGTGACAATAAATCCTAATTAAATCCATTTTAATTCAAGGTTGTAACACTACAAAATGTGGAAAAGTCCAATGAGGGTGAATATTTATGCAAGGCACTGTATGGTCACCCTAACTTAACGTGCAAAATAAAGGCGGCGGAATAAAATGAATTGCTCTGCATTTTAAGTAGTGCTCTTATAATACAAACACATGATTAATCATCGCAATCATTACTCATTTTATATGACTAGTTTAGTGAGGGTGAAGTCTGTGTTTTATGAAACAGTTAGTGTAGCTACAACCTCCAAGCAGCGACGGTAAAGCGATCATCACTGTCGTTTTAGGAATGTATAGGTAGAAAAATAGTTGAGCTTATTTTGTCATTATCATCTTTCCATGATTAACTTATTAAACGGAGATGGTTTAATGACGCTAATTACAACATTAAAGGCAAGCGGACCACTCAAAAAGAAAACCCGACAACCAGAAACCTTAACTCTCCGTACTGGTGTATTTAGAAGAATTTGACGTTTCCATTTGAAGTGGGATACTTCAGGCTTGATATTCAGACAGTGCATGATTGACTGCTAGTTGAGTTGGGGCTTTTGTTGAGTTCAGGGGTAACGGATCACATTAAAGAAGTAAATTGCATATTCATGAGTAGTCAGAACACAACCAAACAGCCAATCAAATCGACTGGTCAGCCAAAAAGCTTGAGCTGAACGGTTGGCTTCTGAAATGTTCATACCAAGTGTCTTGAGTTTTAAAACATTAAAATGTCCAATAAAAAAAAAAAGAATACAAACCTTGACTATCGGCTGCCGCTATGTTAAGACTTGTTACAATGTATTTACTTAAACTGAAGAAAAAAAGGTTTGTAGAGTTTTAAAATAAAATGCTACAAACCTTTTCAGTGTCAGTGCTTGTCTGTATCTGAACAAACTGAGAGAGAATTGCGAGTGTGGCTGGCAGTTCCTCTATTGTGCTAAGGGCGTTGTTGAAGTGCCAGTACCCTTCCTGTCTCATGTTTGTAGTTTTTTTTACAGAAGTTTTACCTCGGTTCAGGGCCATGTGTGTAGTTTTAAAGCAACAGTTTTAAAGATTGTAGTTTCATGTCAATTTTGATCTTAAGAAAACAAATTGTTACAGTAAAATGGTAAATAAAACTAAAGTATAGAGTTGTTGTTGTATTTTATTAATGTTTACAAACCGTGCAGAAAGACCGGTTTGGGTCTCTCTTGGCAATGCTGGAGCGGCCTGTAAGCTTATGCAGAAGTAAACAAACAAAAGTTTTCAAAAGTACAGACTGAAGGAATATCAATTGAACAAAACAGTCGTTAGGCACGTATTTAAACACTTTGAAACCCGGTGTTTATGCTGAAATGCACGGATCATGAATGTCTATTTAAGTTTATTTAGTTTAAAGCTTAAACCTAAAATAAAAATATGCTGCAATCATTGACTATCAGCGGTCATATTTTAGACAATTTCCAACTTTGTTACAACGTATTTACTTCAAATAAGAAACAGTTTTAAAATAAAATGCGAAACGGCTGTGTCTATTCTTGTGTGAGCATGGCAAACTGAGAGACAATTGTACAAGCGACAGGCCCCCTCGTGGCCGAGGGGCTGGGGATTACAATGGCCTGTGGAGATAGGTTATAGGCGAGAAGTGACTGGTGTGTTTTATTTGAAGACGCTGTACAAGAGTTTGCTGTAATTCCTTTAGGTAGAATGAGAACAGTTTCAAAGAGGGGAATGGTAAACAATTTATAAATTAATTAAAACAAGAATTGGCTGTGTTGGTGTTTGGGTTAAGTAAATAAATGATTTTTTTTTTTTTTAAATCGTATAGACAGCCCCTCTGAATAATGACGTAGAACACTTCTCGTGACACAGTATGTCACTCCCGTTTTAAAGTTTTTCATACATAGGACTGTTATGTATTTACAGAAAACTGCACGAAGAACTATTCCGGTTAGCCTGTTAAGTGCTCAGAATAGCGGGGTGTCTGTATAAAGAAAACAAGTGTCACATTGGTTAACAGACCAGTACGCTTACACGATGCATAAACCACATAGGGAGCATTTAAGAGAACCTGAACGGTGGTTGCTGACATTGAGTCGCAATGTGCCGGTATTCAAACTTCAACGATAGTTTTTGGTTACATTTTAACGTGTATAGCTGCACGTTCTAAGGATGCAGAGGCTGGCCCTTTGACAAGCAAGACAGCTAAAGAAGTGAACAGCGCATTTCAAAACCTCCAACCGCTGCATCCTGTGCTGATCTCTAGAGGTTGTCCAGCCAGTTTCACAAGAGAATCGGCAATGCAATTGCGATAAACAATTGTTGGGAGTTCTTAGCACAGGGCACGTGAATGGCATTTATCTGTCACACAGAGCTGCTGGCTAAGACAGACTACGTTTAGTCCTGGCGGTTGTTTGGGATATGGATGGCGGTGCACACATGCATTTAGTAGTACTGAAATATGTATTGAAAAGCACTGAAAAAGAGCTGTGTTGATCGACTTAAACAACTAGGCTAACAATCTTTTGTTTTGCAGGCAGTATTTTCAGGTTGTACAAGACCGTGGATGTAAAGTGACTGGGAATGGTTAGAGAAGACTAAGAAAATGCATAGAGATCAAGACTTTTCTGAACTGAAAATGATTCTGATGACAAAGAATTTGAAAACCATTTGAGTGTTACCATTAAAGTGCTTTATAGTGTGGGAATCTTGCTGAGAAATCTGTCTACAGGATTTTTTTAGTACATTTACATGACTGTCCTTTCAGAAACACTTTTGTGTCAATGTTCAGCAATGAACTACTGGGCTGTACTGAAAATGTGGCTCTAGTAATTCAGTTATGCTAACTGACATTAAAACAAACAAAAAAAAAACAATAAACACATGTATTCATCAGAAAACATTGTTTACAAAACAATTTCAAAATATTGACAACAGGTAGGCCTACTTGGGCACACACTGTAAAACTGGAAATGAAAGCCAAAGTTTGAAAGCACTGAAATTAAGAAAAAAAGTTTGCTCTGTGTGTGTGCGTGTGTGTCTGTGTGAGTGTACAAACAGGTACTTAGCCACATCCTGTAAAACTGTTCACTTGAATTGTGCTTACACGTTACAGGATGGATCCACTGCTTTTTGTTATTTATATGCAACACAAACATAGTTCAGGGTGTGTGAGCACATATTTTACATTTTGTATACGTACATTTTGCCTACAAACACTCATATATCCTATATATTGTAACACAACCTTACTACTTTTGGTTCGTTGCCCCTTTAAAAGTGTAGACCCAGGACACAGAAATGGATTTTAATAAACAAACAAAAACAAAATAAACACCTAGCTCTGAGGAGCACTAACTAAACTTTGCACAGGTCCCTGACTAACACGAAGGATGGCTAAGCCGTTTACCTGACAAATAAAAGACAAAAACAATTCACAAGTGCACAAACAAACACTTTGCGGTACTACATTTGCAAAGCGTGATTACCTTTTAAATACCTTTCTCTCTACGGTTCATGACCGGGCTTTTCCTTCATGAGCAGTGCCAAACAGCCTGGTTGCTTTCTTTAAATACCCTGCACCTGGCTGTAATTGACAATGATAGCCAGGTGAAGGGGATCATTACTAATAAAACTAAACAATTAACCCAATGAAGGCTTTTCAGACAGTGAACTTCTGGTACACATGTACATCCCCCCCCCCCAGGACTACACTCTCACAATATATATATATAACAAATACTTTTATTTAGATGTTAAACATTTTCTTTGCAAAGAATAATTTGTGAAGGTATCCTAAATTCACTTTTAGGATTTTTTTTTTGGTTTACAAATTGACTTGTTTAAACAGAGTGTGTAAAAACAAGGGATAAGGGGTTCTTCTTGAACTTGTCGTTGCTTGTGGGTATCTAACTTACACACGCCCTATCTGGGGTGTAATGCAGTCACTTGTTAACCACGTTCTTCAAAATACAGTATGCAGACTCTTTGACAGGGGGGCTCCTCCTCAAAGTTCCTGAAAATAAAAAGCCAAACAGGTTTTGCTTTAATAAAATACAAAATAGAATGAAAATAGAAAACATCTTGTGCAGGTAAGTTGATGTAACAACTGAGCCAGTGAAATAAAGCAGTTTCCATGCAAGACATTAAAAAAAAAAAAAAAAAAACTGGAACAAGAAACTAACTCTATATTTTGAAGGTGTGTTTGTGAATTCTTTATTTATAATGAATATAGACTACGCTTTTTCTCATGGCAGTTTGTTGCAATTCCATTAGGCATATTCATAGTTCATAATAGTTTCATAGCAAAACAAGTTTATTCATAAATGATAAACACCTGTTTGACACTTGTCATTTGAATCTGTGATATCGCTACATTTGATATTTTCTGACAGACACATTTTCTTCAGTATCATGCATCTGTTAACCACATCATTTAAAAATGTTAACCTTGTGTATTTGAACCAATGCATTTGACCTAGTGCTTGCCTATGGATAAGTGGCATTCAAAATATCTATGCGTTAAGTTTTAGGACGGTTCATTTATCCTTGGCTGTTGGTGTCTCAGCTCATATATATATATATATATATATATATATATATATATATATATATATATATTCAGGAACTTTGAGGAGGAGCCCCCTGTCAAAGAGTCTGCATACTGTATTTTGAAGAACGTGGTTAACAAGTGACTGCATTACACCCCAGATAGGGTGGGTGTAAGTTAGATAGCCACGAGCAACGACAAGTTCAAAAGAACCCCCATCCCCATATATATATATATATATATATATATATATATATATATATATATATATCCCTTTCATTCAGGCAATACAGCATATAGGGGATCAGGTGATACTGCGTATACTACCCTGGCTTAGAAAACCTACCTGTCCGGTCGACTGACAGCTGCTGAGGAAGCATTCATCACCGCGCTTGGGCAAATAGGGGTAGTGGGCACTTGAAAGGGAGGTGGCAGAGGGATGGGGTAAAAGCCGGAACGAGACGGAACAGCCCGGAACGGTACTTTAATTAATTTAATTGCTTTAAAAAACAGCATAGATAGTTACACACACGTGAGGAGAATATTTTAAAAATCAGAACCGATTAATAACACGCTGTCATTAACCCGTTCCGGGCCAGAACCCACTTTTTATCACCAAAAACCTACCGGAACACTGGGTTCCGAAGGTTCAAAGACGACGAAAATTATACACACAATACAACTAAGTGAGGACATCATAACACTTTTGAAAAAACCCACCGAACCGACCTTTAACTGCACATTCCGTGCAATAAACAGCTGTATAGACAATACCGCCCGGAACACGGGGTTCCGAAGCTGCACAGACTATGAAAATGATACACACAATACAAGTAAGAGAGGACATCATAACACTATTGAAAATACCCACCGAACCGACCTTTCATTTCCCATTGTGTGCAACAAACAGATTGATTAATAAAGCTGCCCAGAAGCTGCACAGGAGATGAAAAAAAGATACAAATAATACAGTGAGTAACGTACTTACAAAAACTGTCCGACCTTTAATTGCCCATTCCCTGCATGAAATGGGTTAATATGAGTAGATCTACTGCAAATTCAAAAATGGGTATTCAGCCGAAGAGATGTTCGTTGATTTTTACTGTCTATACAAACTATACTTTTTAGCCTTGATAGAAACACCTGCAAAGGGCCACTGATTAGTACTGTACTGGATCGGAACACTACATGTGCCTACAAATTCAGTGACGACAGAGAATATCATGTTATTGACCAGATATTGTTTTTAGTGATTAAGCACTAGAATCAAATTTCAGCTATGTGTTATACTCTCAGGGAAACAAAATTTAGCAAAAACGGTTCTATGTCTTAGATGTGGAACCGTTTATCTGGTGCTGTTTGAAACCACGTGTAAGATTCTGTATTTGTACTTTATAATAATCAGTTTAATAGTCCATGCAGTATGCAAGAACTCTGTACTCATTTCTCCAAAATGTCCTGACTTCTGTAAACTGCTGAAAGTGCTTTGCGTTGACAACCGTTCAAGTTTGTGTTGATAAGTTTGTGGTACACTGGATGTTGTTGTAGACTGAATGATGAGAATATAGGGGTTAGAGAACATCCAGCTTGCTCCTGGGTTCCCATCACGCTTCTTCTTGGTCCATGCATCACTAATAGAGAGAATCGTCCAGATTACTAGATGTACATATTTTAGTCATAATATAAGAAAAATGTGTGTGTACTTTTAAGATGTTGACTGTGTAACCACATAGAAATTGTTGTTTGTTCTCTTTAACAAGCTAGTGTTGTTGATGAGACTGTTTTTAGAGTGAGATGCAAAAGCGGCATTAGTAAATGTGTGATATTAAGATTGCAATGTAAAACGAGTGAGATGTAGGTCGGATTGTTAAACTGTATCTCATTTTTAACGTGATATCTGTTGGGAATGATGAGATTGGGGTTTCATTAGCCTTTAATGTAAAATACAACCCCTGTGGGTCCGAATGAGGCAGAGCATGTCAGATTTCTTTTACAACACATCTCAAGCCAATGTTTATTAAATTAATAAGAAAAAGGTAACGGGAATTCGGAGCAAATAAAAGATATTTGTATACACCGGCGGCCACTACAAAGCCCAATAATAAACCCCCCAGATAACCCCACAATCACACTCCACACCCATGCTCACAATATCCAGCCATTCAGTAATTGCTCCCTCCCTCACCGAACAACCAACAATAGCCCCCAACACACCCCTGCCCAAAACACCTCCTCCTCCTCCCTCCTCCTGTTTCATTAGTAAATGTGCTCCCTCTGTGCAAATAATATTATAGGCTACAGTGTAATTGTTGGACGAATTGTCATGTACTCGTCTAATGACATTAGAGCGAGAGTCGAGAGTTAAAAAGGTGAATTAGCTAGGTATTCGATGACGCTTGGGTAAGGTGGCCCAGTGGTTAAAGACAAAGGCTCCATACCAGATGGTTCCCGGTTCAAATCCCAACTCACACTGTGTGTGACCCAGAGCAAATCACTTAATCTCCTTGTGCTCCGTCCTTGAGACGTAAAACCGAGGTCCTATTGGAGGTGACTGTGATGCATAGTTCACCCATAGTCTCTGGAAGTCGCTTTGGATAGAAGCGTCTTCTAAAATGACTAATTAATAATAATGAATAATTAAAAGACAAAACTGCTTGACACAGAGACTCCAGACCGCCCAACTTCCCATTGAGAACAGGTAATAACCATTCGTTTTTGACTGCTATGGCTTAATATTGTTTGGTACTGGAAGTTAAATAATAAAGGTTTTGTTGATTGATGGGCTACACACTTGCGTTAAGTGTCTGATTATTACTAATACCTTCCAGAATATTCTAAAAATATATTAGTGAGGTTTATAAATCTTACACTCTTGAAAAAGTTATTCAAGAAACCGTATTTCAGGGTTCCAAATAGTATACAAAAGAACCTTTTTTTTAAACAGCAGGCTAACAACCATAAATAAACGTTGAAATCTCGAAGGATTAATTAGAAACCCTAAAACTCAAAAATAACCCCAGGGGTTCTAATCTATATAGCTTTCTAATACTGAAAAGCCATGCAAATTGATTAAAAACACTATGTAACACAATTTTTGTTCCTGGGTAGTAAGTCTTTATAAATACAGCCCCTGTATTTATACTACTATTTATATTACTGGAAAGTTCTAGAAAGTTCTAGAAGTTACTCCAAGTTTACTCAGCACTGAATCTATCTGGAATGTTCTGGAAAATAGGTAAATTTCAAAATATCACTGTCCTGGTCACAAAAGCAAAGTTTGTGGGGAATAAAAGCCATTTTCTATACTTTTGAGGCATAAGCAATTAGGAAATAACACTTACTACCCAGGAACAAAAAAAAAAAAAAAATTTGTTACACAGTGAAATCACAGGTTTTGTGCATGGCTCCACATTTGAAAGCCATATATTTAATTAGACTTCAACAGTAAATAACTCGTTGGTGACTAAACATTCCGCTACTTATTAGCAATAAAGGTCATACTGTAGCGAGGGCTAAACTGGGTTTAAAATATAATTTATGGTAGCCGTCTACGCCACTGAAGGCACTACCTTCAGATTTTAGGTTGTTGGCACCAGGTTTCATTTGGGCCAGAGGATAAGGTCTTGACCAAGTACAACACAAACACACAATAAAAATGCCAGGGATGTAAAATAGTCACATTTATTTAAAACACAATTTCGTTTCAATTCTCATATTGCACAAACTAGTGCTATCTGTTAGTTACAGCGTTTCAGCCAAATACTTCAATTCGATACATTGTTTCAAGGGTTCAGTCGTGCTTTCTCAGGCATTACACTGTTACATAGTTTAATATAGCAGCAACTCATTTAGAGCAAGAATACATTGTTTCATTTCTCTCTCGTATTCAGACAGGAGGTTCCCAAATTAAACACAAACATGTTAGTTTGTTTATTCTGTTTATTTTATTTATTTATGCATATGACACACAATGTAAAAACGAATTAATTTTTTTGAAGAAGAAAATGGGAAATGCATCAAGGTTTCTGTATTTGAAGTCACCCTGCATAATAGAAGATCATATGCAAACAAAATAAATACACCGTTTTATTACCCGGAATGGGCAGTTAAAGGTCGGTTCGGTGGGTATTTTCAATAGTGTTATGATGTCCTCACTTAGTTGTATTGTGCGTATCATTTTCATACTCTGTGCAGCTTCGGAACCCCGTGTTCCGGGCGGTTTTGTCTATACAGCTGTTTATTGAGCGGAACGGGAAATGAAAGGTCGGTTCGGTGGGTTTTCTCAATAGTGTTATGATGTCCTCACTTAGTTGTATTGTGTATAATTTTTTCGTCGTCTTTGAACCTTGGAACCCAGTGTTCGGGAGGTTTTTGGTGATAAAAAAAAGAGGGTTCTGGCCCGGAACGGGTTAATGACAGCGCGTTATTAATCGGTTCTGATTGCTAAAATATTCTCCTCACGTGTGTAACTTTCTATGGTGTTTTTTTTAAAGCAATTGAATTAATTAAAGTACCGTTCTGGGCCGTTCCGTCTTTTACCCCATTCCGGTGGCAGATACTGATGAAACAGACTGAAGTGCATTACTTCATTCGCAAAATTGCCACTGCCTGCTTTATCCTGCACAAACTCTTGTCAACAACAAAATTAGGTGTTCAAGGAATCATGGCTGCCTGCGAGAGAGACGGGGAAGGTTACAGTCTCACGAGAAAAAAAAGCGGCACTACCTTTCACAACAAGCCCAAAACAAGCGCAACCCATGTTAGAGTATGGGTGTCTATGCAAGTTACAACCCGCGACTCTAAAAATGTATTATAAGCGGACTTAGCACCTGTGAAGGTTACCTCAGCCGCCAGTTTCAATTGGACAGCTGCGATTTGAGGAGGCTTGTGCTGTCAGAGATGCTCTCCTTTCTTTTAAGTTGTGTTGGATTTACTGCTGTGTTAAATATTAATGATGCAAAGAAATAAAACACAATCAATACGTTAATTTGCAATTTTATTTGGTCAGTTCTGAGAGGGCATCAACTTAGATGTTGTTGTGCTGTTTTGGACGATCGAGCTGGCTTATGACATCCAGTTCACAAACTATATTTATTAACTTGGAGGTCAGACGCGCGTTGTCTTTGGACATAGCTGGGATAAAAAAAAGGATGGGAATTAATTCAGTTAGACATTTAAGCAGCTCATTTGCTCTTCGTGTTTAACTTTAGTGTAGTTTTTACAGCAAGGGTATTCTCAAACAACTACTATAATACTATAACAAATGCATAACGCAGTTCGTGGTAAGTGGTTTTATACAGAACTGTAAACCTACAAGATATATACAACATGACAGACAAGACACAGCAAAAAACAATAATAAAAAAGGCCGCCCGCATTAGCATTAAGGTGAACTATTCCACTGCTAACCATAAAATCATCCATCAGCCACTACTTTCTGCCGTCTTGGAATCCACAGTAACAACTGACCTGATCCCTTGCAATATTTATAGTTAAGGATAAACACGCTCATTAACATTTGCACGTGAAATGAGGGTTTCCATGCGAAACTGGGCGTGGTTTCCCCGTGTGTTTCATCATTTACACGAGTAAATTAGATTGACCCTATCCCTCTCTTTAGCCGTTTTTCTTGGCCACAAACCTGATTTACCCGAGTAATTCTCCCAAACGTGCAAGGACATCGCCATTTCACGTGTAAATTGACCCTCATGGAAACCCCATCAATGAGCTTGCAGACTAAAAGTGTCCATCTGTTAATCTCTCTCTGTCCTTTTCAAAATCAGTCCAAGATGTATCTTAGAAACTGTTAGAAATGCCGAAACAAATTGCCCATCAGTTGAATTGACTATGCCACAAACAAACTTCTCCAGTGACATTTGAACCAGGGATCTTCTTTATTCCAAACTTAAGCCCCTAGGCTCTAGAACTACTCCAAGCTTGTATGGATGTCACAGACATTTACTTTTGTACTGTCTTTGTGCTTCTCCTATCATTGTTACAGCCAACAAGAAAGGAAAAGGTTTCAATTTGCCAGTGAATATTTGTGTTCTGTCTACTGCATGTGTTTTCTACTTAAATATAGCATTAGATACAATTTAAGCACATTATACTATGGAGGTGACATTGGTACCTACTTTCTCTATTTTACTTCAGTCGTGTTATAATTCCCCTGGTAAAAAATGAAATGGTGGTACTACCTCCCAGCTGAGGGAGATAATTATTTTCCTTCTTTCAGTGCATTCAACCTTTGTCTTTTTATTTTCAGGAACTTTGAGGAGGAGCCCCCCTGTCAAAGAGTCTGCATACTGTATTTTGAAGAACGTGGTTAACAAGTGACTGCATTACACCCCAGATAGGGCGTGTGTAAGTTAGATAGCCACGAGCAACGACAAGTTCAAGAAGAACCCCTTATCCCTTGTTTTTACACACTCTGTTTAAACAAGTCAATTTGTAAACCAAGAAAAAAATCCTAAAAGTGAATTTAGGATACCTTCACAAATTATTCTTTGCAAAGAAAATGCTTAACATCTGCGTAAAGTATTTGTTATATATATATATTGTGAGAGTGTAGTCCTGGGGGGGGGGGGGATGTACATGTACCAGAAGTTCACTGTCTGAAAAGCCTTCATTGGGTTAATTGTTTAGTTTTATTAGTAATGATCCCCTTCACCTGGCTATCATTGTCAATTACACCCAGGTGCAGGGTATTTAAAGAAAGCAACCAGGCTGTTTGGGACTGCTCATGAAGGAAAAGCCCGGTCATGAACCGTAGAGAGAAAGGTATTTAAAAGGTAATCACGCTTTGCAAATGTAGTACCGCAAAGTGTTTGTTTGTGCACTTGTGAATTGTTTTTGTCTTTTATTTGTCAGGTAAACGGCTTAGCCATCCTTCGTGTTAGTCAGGGACCTGTGCAAAGTTTAGTTAGTGTTCCTCAGAGCTAGGTGTTTATTTTGTTTTTGTTTGTTTATTAAAATCCAGTTCTGTGTCCTGGGTCTACACTTTTAAAGGGGCAACGAACCAAAAGTAGTGAGGTTGTGTTACAATATATAGGATATATGAGTGTTTGTAGGCAAAATGTACGTATACAAAATGTAAAATATGTGCTCACACACCCTGAACTATGTTTGTGTTGCATATAAATAACAAAAAGCAGTGGATCCATCCTGTAACGTGTAAGCACAATTCAAGTGAACAGTTTTACAGGATGTGGCTAAGTACCTGTTTGTACACTCACACAGACACACACACACACACACAAACAGAGCAAACTTTTTTTCTTAATTTCAGTGCTTTCAAACTTTGGCTTTCATTTCCAGTTTTTACAGTGTGTGCCCAGTAGGCCTACCTGTTGTCAATATTTTGAAATTGTTTTGTAAACAATGTTTTCTGATGAATACATGTGTTTATTGTTTTTTTTTTTGTTTGTTTTAATGTCCCAGTTAGCATAACTGAATTACTAGAAACCACATTTTCAGTACAGCCCAGTAGTTCATTGCTGAACATTGACACAAAAGTGTTTCTGAAAGGACAGTCATGTAAATGTACTAAAAAAATCCTGTAGACAGATTTCTCAGCAAGATTCCCACACTATAAAGCACTTTAATGGTAACACTCAAATGGTTTTCAAATTCTTTGTCATCAGAATCATTTTCAGTTCAGAAAAGTCTTGATCTCTATGCATTTTCTTAGTCTTCTCTAACCATTCCCAGTCACGACATCCACGGTCTTGTACAACCTGAAAATACTGCCTGCAAAACAAAGATTGTTAGCCTAGTTGTTTAAGTCGATCAACACAGCTCTTTTCAGTGCTTTTCAATACATATTTCAGTACTACTAAATGCATGTGTGCACCGCCATCCATATCCCAAACAACCGCCAGGACTAAACGTAGTCTGTCTTAGCCAGCAGCTCTGTGTGACAGATAAATGCCATTCTACGTGCCCTGTGCTAAGAACTCCCAAACAATTGTTTATCGCAATTGCATTGCCGATTCTCTTGTGAAACTGGCTGGACAACCTCTAGAGATCAGCACAGGATGCAGCGGTTGGAGGTTTTGAAATGCGCTGTTCACTTCTTTAGCTGTCTTGCTTGTCAAAGGGCCAGCCTCTGCATCCTTAGAACGTGCAGCTATACACGTTAAAATGTAACCAAAAACTATCGTTGAAGTTTGAATACCGGCACACTGCGACTCAATGTCAGCAACCACCGTTCTATTTCTCTTAAATGCTCCTATGTGGTTTTATGCATCGTGTAAAGCGTACTGGTCTGTTAACCAATGTGACACTTGTTTTTCTTTTATACAGACACCCCGCTATTCTGAGCACTTAACAGGCTAACCGGAATAGTTCTTCGTGCAGTTTTCTGTAAATACATAACAGTCCTATGTATGAAAAACTTTAAAACGGGAGTGACATACTGTGTCACGAGAAGTGTTCTACGTCATTATTCAGAGGGGCTGTCTATACGATTTAAAAAAAAAAAAAAAAAAAAAAAAATCATTTATTTACTTAACCCAAACACCAACACAGCCAATTCTTGTTTTAATTAATTTATAAATTGTTTACCATTCCCCTCTTTGAAACTGTTCTCATTCTACCTAAAGGAATTACAGCAAACTCTTGTACAGCGTCTTCAAATAAAACACACCAGTCACTTCTCGCCTATAACCTATCTCCACAGGCCATTGTAATCCCCAGCCCCTCGGCCACGAGGGGGTCTGTCGCTTGTACAATTGTCTCTCAGTTTGCCATGCTCACACAAGAATAGACACAGCCATGTCGCATTTTATTTTAAAACTGTTTCTTATTTGAAGTAAATATGTTGTAACAAAGTTGGAAATTGTCTAAAATATGACCGCCGATAGTCAATGATTGCAGCATATTTTTATTTTAGGTTCAAGCTTTAAACTAAATAAAACTTAAATAGACATTCATGATCCGTGCATTTCAGCATAAACACCGGGTTTCAAAGTGTTTAAATACGTGCCTAACGACTGTTTTGTTCAGTTGATATTCCTTCAGTCTGTACTTTTGAAAACTTTTGTTGTTTGTTTACTTCTACACACATGGCCCTGAACCGAGGTAAAACTTCTGTAAAAAAACTACAAACATGAGACAGGAAGGGTACTGGAACTTCAACAACGCCCTTAGCACAATAGAGGAACTGCCAGCCACACTCGCAATTCTCTCTGTTTGTTCAGATACAGACAAGCACTGACACTGAAAAGGTTTGTAGCATTTTATTTTAAAACTCTACAAACCTTTTTTTCTTCAGTTTAAGTAAATACATTATAACAAGTCTTAACATAGCGGCAGCCGATAGTCAAGGTTTGTATTCTTTTTTTTTTTTTATTGGACATTTTAATGTTTTTAACTCAAGACACTTGGTATGAACATTTCAGAAGCCGACCGTGTTGTTTTCCACGTGATTGTACATCCAGCTGTGTAAAATAAAAAATGCAATAATTCAATATAAACCAAAATAAGAAATGCAACAATACAGTATATAGACACTGTGCTTTGTTTTAAATCCTAACCCATCAAACTTGAATTTTAACAGTGATGTCATTATCCAAACACTGAGAAGGCAAGAGTGCTTGCATACATCAAGTTGTGTCAGATATGAATTGTAAAATCACATTCAGCAATAGAATTAGCTTAAAACACCTTTTCTGAGGGGGTGTAGTATCTCAGAGTTATGAAAACACCTTTTATTTTATTGAAGAATGCTGTAAATAAATACATGTTCCAGCAAAAAGAAATATTAAAATATCAAATTCAACAGAAAATAGATATAAACCGTCTTCACGAAAAGTAAAAATGTGCACACAACACAACAATCCACAATGACACATATATATACATATATATATATATATATATATATATATATATATATATATATATATATATATATATATAATATATTTATTTATTTTAATAACATTTTACCTGATGTTGCAATATATTCATACAGTGTTACTCTGAGGTTGGAAAAAATGCAGTTAAACCTACTGCTGGATGGACTACAATAGACAATCGGCATGTTGAAATTGAAGACTCATTTTCAGATTTAAACCTCAATTAAACCCGTTTAAATACTGCAATTCACCTATCAGGTGGACAAAAATGTGGCACGCTGCAATTAATCCAAGGTTTTTTTTTTTCATCGTCTCTCCTGTTTTCATTCTCCTGTCTCTGTGTTATAAAAATACAGTAAATAAAGGCAGAGATGCTTTTTTTATTTTCTTTTTCTATTTATTCTATTTTACATACATAGTTTGCTTTTAACAATTTTCTTCTTTTTTTAAAAGTATGAATTTGTTTTGTCAAACATGCAGTTTGCGTTACAAGATCCGTTGTAAAAAAGTAAACAAACACAGAGAATGATTACTCAACCGTTAAATAGCATCTTTAAAACAACTATAGGAGGCTGTGTGGTCCAGTGGTTAAAGTAAAGGGCTTATAACAAGCAGGTCCCTGGTTCAAATCCCACCTCAGCCACTGACTCATTGTGTGACCCTGAGCAAGTCACTTAACCTCCGTGTGCTCCGTCTTTCGGGTGAGACTTAGTTGTAAGTGACTCTGCAGCTGATGCATAGTTCACACACCCTAGACTCTGTAAGTCGCCTTGGATAAAGGCGTCTGCTAAATAAACAAATAATAATAATAATAACAACAACCCCCACCCCCAAAAAAATGTGTTAAGGTGTAAAAATACATTCAAACATGAACTTTAGTTGCCTGCCATGGAAATCACGTGAATTGTTTGCATGACTAACACAGTGTGAAAAAGCAGGAAGCGGAACATCCTATTTATTAATAAAATAACATATTTTATTAAACATAAACAGCTAAATGTGAATATTAATATAATAAAGTAGGGGTGCACAATTGCACGGGATGCAGTTTCTCATTGGTATAGCTATGCAAAAGTGAATCCCCTGTACATCACATAAGGTGTGCATGTGTGGTAAAACCAACGGCTCTGAGGGCCCGCACTATCTCATGGGGTGCAATTCCCTTTCAATTCGAAGACGACCACCAATGACATTATGTATGGGATATGCCTGTCCATTGGGTAGGTATTGCTGAGCTCTCTCTATACCAGAGCTGCTGGTAGTGCCCCTTCCTGGGATGATGCACTCGGTCCCGCCCACTGAGGGGATAAAACTTTCATCCAAAGGAAGTCATTTCTCTTTTTCCTTCTCAAGATGGTACGATAAGACCTCTGTGTTGAGCTGAGCGCGTTGATAGAAAAGAGCTTCTCGAGTCGAATCGAGTTGATTGTATTTCCCTTGCTTGCATGGTAGGCTGCTCTTTGTATCTGTCTGTCGTGTATGAGCGACTGCCTGTGCAGTCATCCGTGAGTGGTTGTCTTTTCTTTCTTAAATTACACAGTTCCTCTACGGGGCTAGGCCTTGCCATATCCCCGCTGTCTAGTAGACCCTGCCGGCTGTGTAGGCCTGCCCACCTCAGTGAGTCAGGCCTTGTAAACAAACAGTGTGCTCTCCCTTATACTATCTTTCTACCGTGTTTTTGATGTCTGCTTCAAATCGCCTACCGCGGAAGAGTTCCTGATGTGGATAAGCCCGCGCTGCTTGATGCGCCTATATCCCCAGGACATACCTTTGGGCCACCCGTGGAGGAGATCACACCGGGAACACGAGACGTCCTGGCAGGTGGCCGCGTTGCTCCCTCTCCGTGCTTCCGTGTGGGGCAGGTTGAACCGCTCCTCAGATGCGGACTGTCACTAGAACAGTTCCAGTCCCCACAGCTCCGCTGGGTGACCTAAGGCATTGCCTACAGGGCACACCAGCAGCAAGCAACCAGGCCCAACCGGCAGGCCGAGGGAACGCAGGATGTGGCCAGTCCACACACCAGCATCACAGGAGGCGTTTTCAGGGCCAGCGCTCTAACCAGCCACCCCAAACTGCCCCGCCTCAGCCTCAGCAGCTCGAGCAGGGCTCCTGAAGGCTGGCGGCCTCAGACCCCCTTTTCGGCACAACAGCTGCAGTACTGGCATGCTTGCACCTCAGACTCCTGGGTGCTCGCAACCGTGCAAAATGGTTACGCGCTTCAGTTTAACTTGGGACCTCCCTTTCCAGGCATCATGAATACTTTTGTGACAGACCCTCTCCAGGCCTCGGTACTTCAGAAGAAAGTGGCCGCCTTGCTGTGCAAGCGAGCCATTTGTCTCGTAGACCCCATCTCCCATGGAGAGGGGTTCTGCTCGAGGTATTTTCTGGTACCTACAAAGGACGACGGCTTTCGCCCCATCTTAGACCTGAGGCTCCTCAACGGGTTCTTAAAAGAAGGGAGGTTCCAAATCCTGACGCACCATCACATCCTCCAGTCCGTCCAGTCGGGCGACTGGTTCACCACCGTGGACTTACGGGACGACAGAGTTGCAGCTATCCAGGGTTGCATCTCCCTGTTTCAACAGGGATCGCAGGTCACCCTCCTATTGTGCAATAAACTATTGGGTCTGATGGCCGCAACCATATCGGCCATTCAGCTGGGTCTGCTTCTCATGTGCCCGCTACAAGCGTGGCTCAGTGTGTTTCACCTCAATGCCAAATGTGACAGACATCATCGGCTGACTGTGTCTCGCGCATGCTCGGTAGCCTTACGTTGATGGAGGATGACCTCTCACCTGGATGAAGGTGTGCGAATGGGAGTAGTGTTGAAACGCCAAGTGGTGACGACAGATACCTCCAACTTGGGTTGGGGAACAGTCTGGGAAGGCAGAGGAGTACACGGATCCTGGCTGGACCGCTGGACATCCCTGCACATAAACATGCTGGAGCTGCAAGCGGTATCCCTTGCTCCACCACTTTCTCCCAGTGCTGAGCGGTACGCATGTGTTGATCCGAACGGACAACACGACAATGGTGGCGTATGTCAACCACCAGGGTGGCCTACAGTCCCTGGGGTTGCATCGCATGACCTTCAGGCTAGGTCGATCTCTTCGCCTCGGCAGAGACGATGCATTGCCCCCTATGGTATTCCCTCCACCACTTAGGCAGTCCTCTCGGTGTAGACGCCCGCACACGAATTGCCCAAAGTGTTTTTGTACGTTTTCCTGCCTATACCGCTGCTCCCAGCTGTTCTAAAAAAAAAAAGTCTGGTTAGAGAAAGCGTGAGTTCCCCTAGTGGCCCCCAAGTGACCCAGGAGAGTATGGTTTTCGACCCTATGCCAGCTGTTGCACAGCCAGCCCTGGGAGGTTCCACTTCGCATAGATCTCCTCAGTCAGGTGAAAGGCTCTCTTTGGCACCCGGAACCGGCAGGTTTTGGCTATGGGTCTGGCCCCTGAAAGGGACTGCTGATTAGCCTTAGGGCTATCAGATGCGGTTCTGGGTACGTTTCAGAGTGGTAAGGCAGACTCCACTACGTCATTATATACCTGTAAGTGGAGGTATTTCCAGGCTTGGTGTCTGGCTAGAAGCCATGACCCCATATCTTGCCTATGCCAGTCATCTTACAGTTTCTGCAAGAACTGCTTGATGCTGGTAGGTCTCTGTTTGCCATGCCCCTGTAGATTCAATGTCTCCGGGTGCGCATATTTTGGCTACCAGTTTTCTTAAAGGCGCTCGGCGATTACGCCCTCCTAGGAGGACTGTTCTCCCCGAATGGAGCCTTAATGTTGTACTGGAGGCTCTCACGAAGACCCCATTTAAGCCAATACACTCCATAGAGTTGAAGTACCTGTCTATGAAGACCTCTTGGCTATCACCTCCGCTAAGCGTATCAGTGAGCTGCATATTTGGGAGGATGGTAGCAGGGTGTCTCTGCACACCAACCCTGCTTTCCTCCCCAAGGTGATCACAGCCTTCCACATTAATCATTCTGTGGAACTGGAGTCCTTCCATCTACCTCCGTTTGCTTAAACAGAGGATGAGAGATTAAATTTCCTCTGCCCAGTGTGGGCATTGAGATGCTATGTGGATAAGACAAGAGCTCTGCATCAATCTGACCAGCTCTTCGTCTGTCATGGAACACGGACCCTAGGACAGCCCCTCTCTAAGCAGCATCTGTCACACTGGAGTGTGGATACAGTCTCGACTGCATATAATAGTGCTGGCTTGCCCTCACCTGGTAGGGTAGCCGGACACTCCACTAGAGGGTTGGCTGCATCTTGGGCACTCTTCAGAGGTGCCTCGATGCCTGATATTTGTACTGCGGCTAGCTGGGCTACTCTGCATACCTTCTCCAAGTTCTACCATCTTAATGTGGTAGACCCTGCCTTGCCTTCTATAGGCACAAGGGTCCTTGAGAGCTCAGCAATACCTACCCAATCGGCAGGCATATCCCATACGTAATGTCATTGGTGGTCATCTTCTCTTTCTTGGAGAAGATTCTATCTGGCTTGGCATGCAGCAATAATATTTCTTCAATTGGATGTGTGCTTGTAACAGGGGAAATCTGTGATGGCTATCTGGTGTGTGATGTTCTAAACCCTATACATACCAATCATTGTTAGTCTCGCAGGCAAACACCACACATAAAGTATTATTTAACCATTTTATTCCATTGATTGGCGTTTATCTTTTTCTGAAACCCAATTTTAATGAATGTATTTCAAACATTCATAATGCTATAAATCAAGAAAAACAACAAATCCACAACCTGTGTACTCTCATATGCGCTACTTCCGTTTCTACACGTTCTGGAAACTATGGGCTCTATTCATCAAAGTGTTTAGAACTTTTTAAGAAATTTTTTCTGACAATTCCTTGTGTACACCTTTTCCTGAAATCATGAGCGATTCTTCAAACTTACAGTTCGAAAATCTTTTTCTGTCGGATTTCCATGCATAAATTAAAATAGGGGTTACCTACGGACTGCCTACGAGACAGGACAATCCGAAGAAAAAGGGAGCAATGTCGATTCACGAATTGTGGATTAAGGCGAAAAAGACTCACTAAACGAATAGTGAAGCATGAACCGATTGCAAGGGACATCTATACTGGTAAAGTTTGCTGCAACAATCTGCAAGGTTAAATTATGATGCTGATGGTCACCGAACTGCAAATATTACAGATTCACTATTTTACTATATCAGCGTGTGTCTTTGAAGACTGTTTAAATGTTTAATTTGAGTCAGGGTAGATGTTATCACTGCCCCTGTTTCCTGTTAAATTGTTGCGATTTTTCAGGAGAAAACACATCAGAATAACTAACATTTGTTTTCCCGTATGAAACTCTTGTGTATGTGTGTATTATTATTTTTATTATTTATTTCTTAGCAGACGCCCTTATCCAGGGCGATTTACAGTCGTAAACAAAAATACATTTCAAGAATCACAGTACAAGTATTAATACAATTAAGAGCAAGATAAAATACAATGACTGGTTCTAGCAAGTACAAGTATCTGACAAAATATGATTCAATAACGGAGCAGATAACAGTGTCAGTGATAGTTACATCAGGATATAATTAAATACAAAATACTACAGATTAAATAACACTTGTGACAGATTACAGTAAAGTACAGGATTTAATGCAGTAAAATAGGAGCAAGTAAAGCGCATTAAGGAAGAGTGATAAAGCGTCCAGAGGGAAAAGAGGAGTTCTACAAGTGCTGTCTGAAGAGGTGAGTCTTGAGGAGGCGCCGGAAGGTGGTAAGGGACTGGGCAGTCCTGACATCTGTAGGAAGGTCATTCCACATGTATACAGTAGTTGTCTTAAGTATTCATACACTATTTTCCAAAAGTCATTTACCATTGTATGAAGTGTAAGTTGTTCTCTGTTAAACTATACTTACATGACAATAACATGTATTTTAAGTGTGTTGAACACTAATTGTTCTACCATTGTTGCAAATAGAGGGTGTGCATACTTCCAACTATAACTCTATACATATCACTTATTATTGTCATTATCTTTTCAGCCCACCACAGAGGGCAAAGTGCTGCTTTTCCTGCAGGGTTGGAAAGTGAGGGGTCTTCTTCAGTCCTCCAGGAAGACAACTCCAGGACCTCACATGGAGGGAAAAGAAAAAGAACATTCAATCATGAAAGCATAGACCTATTGGTGAATGAGGTCCTAAAAAAGAAAACAGACCTATTTGGCGCACACAAGAAACATGTCATATAGAAATAACATATGGGACAACATAACCAACAAAATAAATTCCCAAGGGGCATGTACAAGAAGAACACGACATGACATCCAGAAAAAATATTATGATCTCCGAGACAAAGTTCAAACAAAATTCACAAAACTGAAGCAGGGGTTCCAGGGTACAGGGGGTGGAACCCAACCCTGCTCGCCACTGAGCAATATTGAGGAGAGAATCCTGTCCACCTGGGATGTGTGTGCGCTGGACGGTCTTGGAGGTCATGATATTGGAGTGGAGGGTAGGCATTATATAAAATATATTCCATTCAATTAAGAAATTACACTGCTTTTGTCAGTAGTTACCCTACTCATAAAGGTATATTTGAAATGGTTAACTACTGATAAAGCACATTGGAACGCATTGCAGTGTTTAAAGTAACTAACACATTTTGTCATTTTTTGGATATAGAACCGGCATTGGCTGTGCAGAACACAGATCCTGAGGAGGTATTATCAGGGCAGCAAACCCCACAAGCCACAGACCCTGAACTCAATTCCCCTGTAAATACTGCACCTACACCCTTTACAGCTCCGAGTCCTGCTACCCCCCCCTGTCCCAGAGCACTGTGTTCCTCCTGTTAGTTCCCTCACCCCAACAAGGATCCCTTCCAACACACATTCTACTTTAGTTGAGTTATTATCTGCCTTTCAAAATGCACAGCAGGTGTCCAGTCAGCAGCTGCTATCCCACCTGGAAAGGCAAGAGGTGCACATGACATCTGTATTCAGTAACCTGGATAGAATTGCAAGGTGTCTGGAGGCTCTGGTGGAAAGATTGCCTTTGTGTCCACATTTATATCCCCCTATTCCCTCTCCTATCCCTGCAATGAGTTGTACTCCTTGTACTGTCGTGGAAATTCTAATAAAGGAAGAGAGACTGCGAGTTCCAAACACACAGGCCTTTATTTCTTAAGTTTGAAAACTGAGAACACTCTCAGCACACAGGGTGCTAGATAATCATCGAGCAGTGTTCCAACATACAGAGTTAGATCAGTTTCTTATATACCTTAAAACTGTCAGCAAGGCAGAGGGTTAGCCAATGATGATTCAGGTATTAGCATATAAGAGAAAACTTATAACTATGCATACGTGGCATAAAACTAAGCAAGCAGATAAAAAGGATGGGTGGTTTGGGTATACGTGTGAAAAGACACGTCTGGCTCATCCTTCTATCTCACAGCCACAGCTGCAGTGTAGGCATCTTGCGGTTCCTTATCTTTAGCAAAGCATACAAGGTTATGTGAGCAAGGTTATGGGAGTACAAAATGCCAGTACATTATGTCGAGCCAGTTCTATTTTCTGTAACATTTCTATAACATTCCCTCCCTTTTGAGACTTTGTCTCAACCTTATTCAGAAAATGGATTCAAACACACACAATAGTACAAGTTAAAGCGAGATTTACAAAGTTTAACATGTAGTATAATATGAACAAAGTGACAACCCAACGTATCCCGCTTGCAGATTTTCCCCACTATCTTAACTCATCAGGTCATCTGCCATTTTGTTGAAAGGGTCATCATTTGAATCATTACACTGGTCATCATTAGTAAGCAGGGGCATGTTTAAAACAGTGTCAACAGTTTTAGTACATAGCTTTTTCACGCAGGTTATGATAAGCAAAAACAACAACAATATCACTACATCATATATAAACCAGTGTCAGTAATGTTCAAAGTGTTCCGTACAGTATGGTTGAGCATTGCCCACCAACCATTGTCCGCATGTTTTCGATCATGTTCTGCACTCCATGTGTGCAATGTTGTTTTTGTTCTGAGTTCTGTGCGATTTTCAGCGTAGCTGTGGTTTGTAATATCTGGCTCTTTTTTATTATCTTTTAGTTCAGTTAAGAGCCAGATGAGAAACACAGTTAATATGCTGCCAAGAAAAATAACAGTCAGGACTCTGGGGGTCCAAAGCTGACTGTCCCAAGGCCATCCGAGCCGTCTACGTTGTTCCAGGGGGCAATACATCTCCCTTCGGGCTATAGGGCACTTTTCTGCAATGGCTGGCGTGGATACAGGTTGATCGTTCAGCGACTTTTACCGCTGTCTGCGTTGTCAGGAGCACCTGGAACGGACCTGTCCAGCGTTGTTGATGCCAATGCTTCCGGCGGAGGTCTTTGATGATCACCCAGTCCCCCGGCAGGAGCTTGTGGAGCGCCCCTTCCTTCGGTTCGGGTAGGGCAGCTTTTACCCTGGGAAAAATAGACTTCAGAACATTGTTAAGAGCAGCACAATATTTTACCATTTCATCCTCACATCCCATTAGGGTGAGCCTATTTTGAGGAAAAGGTGTGTTCAGCATCCGCATTGGGCGTCCCGTTAATACTTCATGAGGTGCTAGCCCTGTAGTACTGTGCGTGCGTCCGCGCATGTACATCAGGGCCAATGGCAATACTGTAACCCAGGAGAGCCCTGTTTCAGCCATGAGCTTAGTTAGTTTAGTTTTTATTGTTTGGTTCGCTCTCCACCAAGCCTCCGCTTGCGGGTGGTAACTACAGTGTGTGCGTAAATCAATTTGTAGGCTTTCAGAAATGTTCTGTACCACACTGTTCACAAAATGAGAACCATTGTCAGATGTCAATTTAGATGGCAGACCCCATCGGGGTATAATCTCTCATCAGGCTTTTTGCTACTGCCATGGCTGTGGCATGTCTGCAGGGGAATGCTTCAATCCATTTAGAAAAAGCATCAATTATCACAAGGCAGTACTTGTAACCTTGGCAAGGTGTTAATTCAATAAAATCCATCATGACATGTTCGAAGGGGCCCTCAGGCCTCGGATGAGCTGATACGGACATGGGCGTGCTGCGGCCTACATTGTTGGTCATACAAATCACACATTTAGCACAAAATTGGTTAGCATATGTAGAAAAACCTGGAGCAAACCAAAAATTGTTAACAACATTCACCACCCCTCCCTTTGACACATGGTCTTGGCCGTGTGCCAACTTAGCTACATAAGGGAAACATGAACGGGGAAGGGCAGGCAACCCAGTGGGTCCTCGCCAAATCTTATGAGTAGAATCATAAGAGCATTTGTTTTCCACAGAGCTATCTCGGCAGGTCCCACACTGTGTTGTAAGTCAGCTACGTCCTGTAAAGAAAATACAGATTCAGTTAAGGCAGGTAATGACACCATTTGGAGCACAGGGGCCTGAGTTGATGCGGCCGCTGCTTTAGCAGCAGCATCTGCAACAACATTCCCTTGAGAGACAGGATCAGAAGCGTTAGTGTGTGCCTGGCATTTACATACAGCAGCTTTCAATAGGGGCACATCAGTAAGATTGGGTCGTGGCTTGCAGACCTGTTCTACTAAGGTGGTGCAATCGTGAGGCTCTCCATCGTGAGGCTCTCCATCGGCTTCTGTAGGAAGAAGTGTAGCAGGGTTAAGCACAGTACAGCGTTTTAGCACAACATGTGACATGGTCATTAATACATTCTGGTAATGTAGTAGACAAGCTGGAGTCAGATGTGCTGTCTTGGCCTGTGAAATGAGAGCATGTACTGCATGAGGAACATGTACAGTTAGAGGGCACATTGCAACTAGGTCAGCACTAGCCAGCACAGCTTCAGTGGCGGGCGGCCACCGCTCTCAAGCAACATACTAGCCCTCGGGGCTACGTTATCAAGGCGCTTAGAGTAAAAAAGCCACAGGACGTTGTTTTTTCCCCATGCTCTTGTGTCAGTACTGCCGACATGAATCCTCCCTTTTCACAAACAAACAGGTTAAAAGGTTTAGAGTGATCGGGTAACCCAAGACAGGGCGGAGAGGACAAGAGTTGTTTAAGTTTTTTGAGGGCAGTTAGTCCGTCAGGAGTCCAGTCAATTGTGTCTTTCATAGTCATCTTATGGCCATGTATCAAGTCAGCTAGGGGCTGAGTTACTGCAGCGTAATCTGGAATCCAAGCTCTACAGTAGCCAGCCATACCTAGCAACGTCATCATGTGTTTTTTTTTTTTTTTTTTGTGGCAGGCTGGGGCAGTGTCAGAATTGCAGTGACATGCTCCAGGCCCAATTTCCTGCCTTCCGGTGTAATATCATGTCCCAAGTATCTTACAGATGGTGACACGAGCTGCAGCTTTTTTTTTATACCTTATGGCCATTACAAGCTAGGTACTCTAAAAGAGCTCTT
Source organism: Huso huso (assembly GCA_036884735.1). NCBI lineage: Eukaryota > Metazoa > Chordata > Actinopteri > Acipenseriformes > Acipenseridae > Huso > Huso huso. Next base: position 71,641 of record JAHFZB010000079.1, on the reverse strand, counting down.
GTATCAGTTTCGCATGCGTGCTGAGTTTCAGAACATAAAAGCAAATCATCCACATACTGTATGAGTTTGCTTCCACCAGGGGGAACAAAACCTTCCAGATTCTGCGCCAAAGCGGCAGAAAAAACAGCTGGACTCGGTGAACCCTTGAGGCCGTTTCCCCATAAAGGTGAAAGCAAACCAAAACTGTGAGTCCCTTGCAATGGGGAGGCTAAAAAATGCATTTGCTAAATCAATAACAGTAAACCACTTTGCACTTGGGGAACAGCTGACAAAACAGTAACTGGGTTTGGCACAATAGGGGCCCTTGCATGTATCGCGTCATTTACTAACCTGAGGTCTTGGACAAATCGCCATTCTCCCTTCATATTGTACGGGTAAAGGCATCATAATTTTCTCCCTCAATACTACTCCCGAGGCTCCCACTGTTTTTACTGATTCATTTGATATCATTGGGTTGGGCATAGTTCTAGCATTTATGACAAACATTGCAGCACCAGTATCAATTAAGAATTCAAATGACTCACCATTCACGAAGAGATCAACGATGGGGGCTTCTTGTGGTTTAGAAAAAGTTAGCACGTACTGCTTGTTCGCTGTTTTGGTGTCAGCTGTCCCTGCCTCGTTTCATTCTGGTTTCGGTTTGTATAGTGATACTTGCGGTGGGGGGGCACTCTGCCAGTTACTCTCGTTGGTTTGTTTGTTGTTGCTGCTGCTGTCTCTGACACTCTCTAGCAAAATGTCCTTCCTGGCCACAATTATAGCAACTAGTGTCTTTATCCTGGTTGTGGAAGTTTCTGTTGCCACCGCCCCCCCCCCACCCCGACCCCTCGCCCCACGTCCGCCCGTCCGCGTTGGTATCCGCCTCGGGTTGGTCCTTTGCCCTGATAATAAGCCAGCTGAGCTGCTTGCAATTTGACTCCTTCTTTTTCAACTTTTGTCTTTTGATTGCTCTCTTGCTTCTGTTGTTGTCTTTCAGCGTGCTTGCAATGTTCGATAACCTGAATGAGGGGAGCCGTCTCCCATCTAATGCATGTCATCCGTACCTGTTTATTGAGGGCAGGTATGAGTCTGTTTATTATGGCTGCTTTTAAAAGACTGTTGTATTCATCGGTGCCTAGTTGGAGTCCGCTGTGTTTGCGGAAGCACGTCTCAATCTTTGTCTATATTCCTCTAGAGACTCTTTGGAGTGCTGTGTGCAGCTATGTATAGCATCCCAATCGGTCTTAGCAGGGTATTGCCGTTTCAATCTGTCCAGCAACTGTTCAAACTGCGGTTGATATTCTCCATCCCCTGCCGGTTTCCACGTCAGATTTTCGTCAAAAAAGTATCTTGATGTCCTCCCAGCGAAGCTTTAATTTGCATCGCATAATGTGCCCTATTTCAGCGGCAGAGGGTTTGTATTGACACACAAGACGGGTCATCTGCTCGCTGAACTGAACTGCATCCTTAGTTGGGTCGGGCAAGTCTTTAGCAATGTCTTTAATCTCATCTTGTCTCCAGGTGCGCTGAATCAGGACCTCTGGCAGCCAGTCCTCATGTCCCGGTTGTCCTTCTGCCGGTCTTGGCTGTGGATTTGGGTACGCTGTCAGGGGGGCCATGATAATGGCGTTGTTCGGATTGCCTTTTGGTCCCGACCGTGTAGTGGCGTGCTGGAAGATCCTGATGTCTCAGGGGATTCTGGCGATGATAAACTCAGTCCAGGGGGCGACCAAGGGACCAAGTCCACGGGAACCGCCTTGAAACCTGTCGGGTTGCTTGGGGTGGATATCAGAGGCGGAGGTGCGGGCAGCGGACTCTCTGCTGTGGGCGGAGGCTGTTGATGGACCTGGACAGGCCGAGGAGCAGGAGCAGGGCTGTGGAAACAGGAACACAATACGGGGGGGGGGCAGTCCCTTTCCTCATCGTAATCTCTATTTCTCTGTCTTTTTTTTTTTCACTTCCTCAGTACTATCTTTCTGACTTGCTTTTAGCCTGCAATGCTGTTTGTCTTCTCAAACTAACTTTTCTCTACATTCTTGTAACTTCCTTTCACTCAGGGTTCCTTTTAGTGGAAAATCAGCTATTTTATGCCACAGAACAACCTGGTCTACAACACCACGACCCCATTTATCAGCCATCGTTCGTCCCGGTCCAACCAGCGTGTCCGGGAGACAGACCTCCTTTTTACTATTACTTGACCTCATTGTAATCAAACCCACACGCGCACACACACACAATTATTAGATAACACTCATTCACTCACTCATTCACACGGTTATCTGTCGTCCACACTATATCACTGCCTATTTTTATTTGCACCACCTGCACAGAAAAATTACTTTTCTTAATTGACCATCCAACAGTGCGCTTGGTATATTGATCAACTACACTAGTAGTATGACTTTTTTTTTTTTAAAACTGTGCATTTAATTTTTCCAATTGTTATTTTTAGTTCAATATTTGGTATTTCATACGATATCTTTTTAACTAGTTTCATTTGTAATTACTTATTAGTATTATTCATAGATCAGTCAAATCACTTAATTTACCTGTTTCCGGATCAGGATTTCTATGTCTATTAGACAACAAAGTTCCCAGAACTTTTCTGCGCAGCCCGTTCCCAGAACGGGTTTTATCAGGTTCCCAGAACCTGAACCACGTGGTCTATCTTTTTTTTTGTCCTCTAGACAATAGAGTTCCCAGAACTCTTTCTGCGCAGCCCGTTCCCAGAACGGGTTTTATCAGGTTCCCAGAACCTTACCAATTGGTCTATTTTATGTATGAGGAAAACCAGTCTCACCCTTTGTCTTTGTTGATGCACGGCGTATCCGTCCACCGATGCTCCCAGCCGGTTCAAAGGCGGTCCTTCTCCTCCGAAACTATTTCAGAGTGTGGTTCCCTGAGCCACTCCTAAGCAGCCCCCGTGCACGGTTAACCTCAAAGTCCCCGGGAACAATCGGAAAACGGAGCTAGCCATCCCATCCTCGTCGCCAAGAATTGTCGTGGAAATTCTAATAAAGGAAGAGAGACTGCGAGTTCCAAACACACAGGCCTTTATTTCTTAAGTTTGCAAACTGAGAACACTCTCAGCACACAGGGTGCTAGATAATCATCGAGCAGTGTTCCAACATACAGAGTTAGATCAGTTTCTTATATACCTTAAAACTGTCAGCAAGGCAGAGGGTTAGCCAATGATGATTCAGGTATTAGCATATAAGAAAACTTATAACTATGCATACGTGGCATAAAACTAAGCAAGCAGATAAAAAGGATGGGTGGTTTGGGTATACGTGTAAAAAAGACACGTCTGGCTCATCCTTCTATCTCACAGCCGCAGCTGCAGTGTGGCAACATCTTGCGGTTCCTTATCTTTAGCAAAGCATACAAGGTTATGTGAGCAAGGTTATGGGAGTACAAAATGCCAGTACATTATGTCGAGCCAGTTCTATTTTCTGTAACATTTCTATAACAGTACATTGACAATTGTGTCTGCTCCTCTCCCCTCTGTGTCTGCTCCTCTCGCCTATGTCTGCTCCTCTCCCCTCTGTGTCTGCTCCTCTCCCCTCTGTGTCTGCTCCTCTCCCCTCTGTGTCTGCTCCTCTCTCCTCTGTGTCTGCTCCTCCCCCTCTATGTCTGCTCCTCTCCTCTGTGTCTGCTCCTCTCCCCTCTGTGTTTGCTCCTATCCTCTCTGTGTCTGCTCCTCTCTCCTCTGTGTCTGCTCCTCTCCCCTCTATGTCTGCTCCTCTCCTCTCTGTGTCTGCTCCTCTCCCCTCTGTGTTTGCTCCTATCCTCTCTGTGTCTGCTCCTCTCCCCTCTGTGTCTGCTCCTGTGTCTGCAGTGACTCCTTCGTTCTCTGCTGGGACACAAGATTCTCTTTTTTCTTCCTCCTCTATGTCCTCGAAAGGAACCCTTAAAACTGTGGCTACTAGGAGGACATCCAGATCAACCAGGCACAAGAAATTGTTTAATGATTTCATAACGTATTAATGAAAACAGAAGTTATAAAGGTTTCTTTTTCAATGTGACTGTGACAGTCTGGCTCGCAGTGGTGAAGTTGATGACGTCACGGACCAGGAAGTAACTCAAACCAAAACAGTGGATGGGCGGTTGAAGCTGAGTGCTGTAGCACTCAGCGTATTTATTAACAAAACAAAAACAAAAGATTTAAACAAAACAACAAAACACAAAACAAAAGGGCACGAGGGCCAAACGAATGAACAAACAAACAAGTAAGTGATGTGCTGGGAAATCCAGCACGTCTTAGCAATTGCTTTTTTCTTCCTCTCTCTCCCGTTCTCCACTCTCGAACACCCAACACCCCGAGTGCAGAGTGCTGCTGGTTTATATACTCTGGCCGAGGGATTTAACTAGTTGGTAATTATCTTATTATCCCCCGGCCAGAGTCTGCGTGTTTGGTAAGGATGCATGACTGTCAGCTATTTAAATAATCAGTAGCTGATCAGCCATGCATCCTCACGGGTTTTAAATAATAATAAAAAGACGCGGGCGCTTTTACCCGCGCCCAAGAACAAAAATACAAATAATAATAAATGGGGGCGGGACACTCCATACACATACCCCCAGCGCCTTTTTATGGCCTTTTCGGCCACCTCCCCCCTTAGTCCCCAAAGTCCCGGTTAGCAGTCCCGGCGCAGGAACAGGGGCAGCAACGGACCAAAGGTGGCGGCCACGGTGGGATGTCCTCCTCCCACCCAAACAGCCGTAGCGTTCCAATGGCCCGCGCACCGGCCGGCTCCTCTGGCCAAAAAATTTTTGGGGGTGGTCTCCAGACCTGACCCCCCTTCTTCATGGCCGGCAGCTCCCCTCCGTGGGGCTCCGGCCACCCTTTCTCCTGCAGCGAAATTGCTGCGGGGGAAGCTGGTCTCCTGACCTCCCCCCCCTTCTTCATGGCTGGCAGCTGCCCTTCACGGGGCTCCAGCCACAGTATTTCCTGCCGCGAAAGTGCGGCTGGGGAGCTGGTCTCTGACCTCCCCCTTCTTCAAGGCCGGCAGTTCCCCTCCGTGGGGCTCCGACCACATGATTTCCGGCCGCGAAAGTGCGGCTGGGGGGGCTGGTCGCCTGACCTCCCCTTCTTTCTTCATGGCCAGCTCCCCTCCGTGGGACTCCGACCACATGATCTCCGGCCTTGAAAGTGCGGCTGGGGAGTTGGTCTCGGACCTCTCCCCTTTCTTCATGGCCGTCCGTTCCCCTCCGTGGGGCTCCGGCCATAGTGTAGTGACCCCAGGCGAAGCAGGATCCCTGGCGACCCCAGGCGGCAGGATCCCTGGCGACCCCAGGCGGCAGGATCCCTGGCGACCCCAGGCGACGGCAGCGGACCCTCGGGAGGCGACGGCAGCGGACCCTCGGGAGGCGGCGGCAGCGGCAGCGGACCCTCGGGAGGCGACGGCAGCGGACCCTCGAGGCGGCGGCAGCAGCAGCGGACCCTCGGGGCGGCGGCAGCAGCAGCGGACCCTCGGGAGGCGGCGGCAGCAGCAGCAGCGGACCCTCGGGAGGTGAACTCGGGAGGGGAGCCCCTGGCCATGGAGGCGGCAGCGGGAGCTCCACTTCTCCCTCGTTCCCTGTAGCTGGTGGCTCTCCAGGCGATGTGGAGCAACAGGCAACCCCAGGTGATGCGGGCAACAGGCAGCCCCAGGCGATGCGGGCAACAGGCAGCCCCAGGCGATGCGGAGCAACAGGCAGCCCCAGGCGATGCGGAGCAACAGGCAGCCCCAGGCGATGCGGGCAACAGGCAGCCCCAGGCGTGCGGAGCAACAGGCAGCCTTTGGGCGGCGAGGCAGGCATCCTTGGGCGAAGCGAGGCAGGCATCCTTGGGCGGCGAGGCAGGCATCCTTGGGCGGCGGGCAGGCATCCTTGGGCGGCGGGCAGGCATCCTTGGGCGGCGGGGCAGGCATCCTTGGGCGGTGCGAGGCAGGGTAGGATCAGTCCTTCCCATGAAGGTGGATGTGGAACCAGCAGGTATTCACCCTCTGCTGGTGGAGGTGGGAGGGGAAAGCAGTCCTCCCACGGGCGGCTGGGAGGCGGAACCAGCAGGCATTCACCCTCTGCTGGTGGAGGTGGGAGGGGAAAGCAGTCCTCCCACGGCAGCTGAGGCAGAACCAGCAGGCATTCACCCTCTGCTGGTGGAGCTGGGAGGCAAGCAGTCCTCCCACGGCGCTTGAGACGGAACCAGCAGGTATTCACCCTCTGCTGGTGGAGGTGGCGGAGGCAGAGGCAGCTCCTGCTGCTCTGCTCCTGGCGGTGGAGGTGGCGGAGGCAGAGCAGCTCCCGCTGCTCTGCTCCTGGCGGTGGAGGTGGCGGAGGCAGAGGCAGCTCCGCTGCTCTGCTCCTGGCGGTGGAGGTGGCGGAGGCAGAGGCAGCTCCGCTGCTCTGCTCCTGGCGGTGGAGGTGGCGGAGGCAGAGGCAGCTCCCGCTGCTCTGCTCCTGGCGGTGGAGGTGGCGGAGGCAGAAGCAGCTCCCGCTGCTCTGCTCCTGGCGGTGGAGGTGGCGGAGGCAGAAGCAGCTCCGCTGCTCTGCTCCTGGCGGTGGAGGTGGCGGAGGCAGAGGCAGCTCCTGCTGCTCTGCTCCTGGCGGTGAAGGTGGCGGAGGCAGAGGCAGCTCCTGCTGCTCTGCTCCTGGCGGTGGAGGTGGCGAAGGCAGAAGCAGCTCCTCTGCTGCTGGAGGCCTAGGTTCTGGACCTGTGGGCTTCCCCCCTGGGCGCTGGATGCACGGGCTCCCCCCCTTCTGGGCGCTGGATGCACGGGCTCCCCCCTTCTGGGCGCTGGATGCACGGGCTCCCCCTTCTGGGCACTGGATGCTCGCTCCGCCTCTTCATATTGCGTGGGCATATGGCCAACGTGTGCCCATATGCCCCACAGCCAGGGCACAACTCCGCCACGAGGTTCACAATGTAAACCTCACAGTCATCCTCACCGATCTCCTCCTGCTGCTGCGGTTGCTGTTGCTGCAGCCTACCTCTCCCCCTTCTCTTCCTGCTCCTTCTCCCTGCCTTCCTCTCCTGGGCCAATTCCTCCTCTTTGAGGCAGGTGAGGCAGGTTTCCTGATCCACCTGCGGCGATGGTATGGCCTTCAGGTGGATCCACTCCTCTGCAGTCTCCACCTCACCTCGATCAAAGGCCTGCACAAAGGGGGGTCTTCATATGGGCACACCTCAGGAGGTGCCCATACTCCAGGCAGGCGAGGCACCATGTAGCCCCTCCTTCCTTTAACTCCCTCTGATGCGCATGCCACCTCTCCATGTGGCGTCCCACTTTATCCATTTTTTTTTTTTTTTTTTTTTTTCAAACACAAAAAAACACTATTTGAAAAAAACACACAAAAAAAAAACTTCCTTTGCTGTTCCTGGTCCGGCTGTTGGGCGTTGTTTGTCCCACGCAGGACACCATATGTGACAGTCTGGCTCGCAGTGGTGAAGTTGATGGCGTCACGGACCAGGAAGTAACTCAAACCAAAACAGTGGATGGGCGGTTGAAGCTGAGTGCTGTAGCACTCAGCGTATTTATAAACAAAACAAAAACAAAAAGATTTAAACAAAACAACAAAACACAAAACAAAAAGGGCACGAGGGCCAAACGAATGAACAAACAAACAAGTAAGTGATGTGCTGGGAAATCCAGCACGTCTTAGCAATTGCTTTTTTCTCTTCCTCTCTCCCGTTCTCCACTCTCGAACACCCAACACCCCAGTGCAGAGTGCTGCTTTATTTACTCTGGCCGAGGGATTTAACTAGTTGGTAATTATCTTATTATCCCCGGCCAGAGTCTGCGTGTTTGGTAAGGATGCATGACTGTCAGCTATTTAAATAATCAGTAGCTGATCAGCCATGCATCCTCAATTTTAAATAATAATAAAAAGCGGCGGCGCTTTTACCCGCGCCCGCAAACAAAAATAAAATAATAATAAATGGGGGGACACTCCATACAGTGACATATGTGTGTTATTATTTCATATCAATTAGTAGGTTATGATGTATTAGTTTATTAGCTGGATCAACTGTTTTTGTTATTTAAATATATAGTTGATCATTGAGTAAGCAAAATAAAATATAAACAAATGTCAAGTGCTTTTACCAAGGAAGTACAAAATGATACATATGTTCAACATTTGTAAATGATATAGTTACTTGTCACAAAGACGGCCGGAGTGGGTGGTGTCAGACCAGAGCCAGGAAATAAATAAACAGAGAGATGTGGTTTGGTGAAGCTGGGCGCGTGATCGCGCTCAGCATTTAATAAACAGAACAGAAAATAAAAGGGTTTTAAACACAAAACACGGGACACGGCACTATACGCCAAAATAAAAAGACAAACAAAACGTACTACACTTAAACAGACAGATGAACAAACACGGTGAGTGAAAACACTTATTTACTTATATTTACTTTACTCCTTCTCTCTCTCTCTCTCTCCCGTTCTCCACTCACCGAACACCCAACCCCGACTGAATGAAATGTGCATTTATATATACTGTTGTGCTGGGATTCAATTACTAATTAATTATTCACTTGAATCCCAGCACGTGAATTAATTCTGTGCAACCCCGTGCTCACATATTACATTTAACCAGCACGTGAAGTGATTTGTGCCCTCCTCGTGCCTAAATACAAATCTACATTTTTAAATACACGTGAAACACAGACCCGTTTATATCCCGTGTACCAATGACTATACACCAACATTAACACACGCACCATACAACACATAATACACAATTGCACACAGGGGCGGGGCACATTGCCACATATACCCCCCCCTGTGCAAAGCACACATGGCCTCAACGGCCACCTCCCCCATAAAAATCCAGCAGTCCAGGACAAAAGTCTCGGGCTGGGAAGGGAGGCTTCAGTGGGCCCATGGCTGGCCATGCTGTCAGCACCCTGCCGGTAGTGGCACGGCTGCCAGTATGCTGGTCCATTCCTGCAGCGAAACTGCTGCTGGGGAAAGTGGTCTCCTGACCTCTCCCCTGTCTTTGTAGCCGGTAGCTTCCTTTGGTGGGGCTCCGACCACAGTACTTCCAGCAGCAAAGAAGCTGCAGTGGGAGCAGGTCTCCTGACCTCCCCCCACGATCTCCGGCAGCGAAACTGCTGCAGTGGGAGCAGGTCTCCGGACCTCCCCCACCGATCTCCGCAGCGAAACTGCTGCTGGGGTTGGTGGTCTCAGACCTCCTCCCCTTCATCATGGCCGACAGCTCCCCTTTCTGGGGCTCCGGCCACCGTACTCTCTGTGGTGGAGGTACAGGAAGCAGAGACAGCTCCTGCTGTTCTGCTTCTGGCGGTGGCGGAGGCAGAGGCAGCTCCTGCTCCTCTGCTCCTGGAAATGGCAGAGGCAGCTCCTGCTCCTCTGCTCCTGGAAATGGCAGAGGCAGCTCCTGCTCCTCTGCTCCTGGAAATGGCAGAGGCAGCTCCTGCTCCTCTGCTCCTGGCGGTGGTGGTGGCGGAGGCAGAGGCAGCTCCTGCTCCTCTGCTCCTGGCGGTGGTGGAGGCAGAGGCAGCTCCTGCTCCTCTACTCCCAGTGGAGGAAGCGGTGGGGGTGGCGGGAGGCAGAGGCAGCTCCTGCTGCTCTGCTCCTTGCGGTGGTGGTGGCGGAGGCAGAGGCAGCTCCTGCTGCTCTGCTCCTTGCGGTGGTGGTGGCGGAGGCAGAGGCAGCTCCTGCTCCTCTGCTCCTGGCGGTGGTGGAGGCAGAGGCAGCTCCTGCTCCTCTGCTCCTAGTGGAGGAAGCGGTGGAGGTGGCGGAGGCAGAGGCAGCTCCTGCTGCTCTGCTCCTTGCGGTGGAGGCAGAGGCCATGGGGCTGATGCTGGCCACTCAGAGGGAGGCTGTGGCGGTGCTGGCTCCCTCTGCTGTGGCGGCTGGGCTGGTGTGCGCCGTGCTCCCTTCAGCAGCATAAATAGAGGCTGCTGGGGGACACCAGCATCCTGCCCTTCTCCCCAGAAAAATTCAGGGGGTTGAGCCTGCAATTCCTCCCCTTCTGGCTCTTGGGACGGCAGCGATGGCTCCTCCCCCTTTAGCTCTCGGGATGGCAGCAGCAGGTGCACCAACAGGCATGCTTCCTCTGCTGGTGTAGATGGGGACAGCAGGCATTGTTCTTCTGCTGGTGGAGGTGGAACCAGCAGGTATTCTCCCTCTGCTGGCAGCTTGGGTCCTAGGGCTGTGGAAGCCCCGACTTCCCTCTCTTCGGGCTGTGGACGCACCGACTCCTCCTTTTGGGCTGTGGACGCACCGACTCCTCCCTTTTTGGGCTGTGGACGCACCGACTCCTCCCTTTTTGGGCTGTGGACGCACCGACTCCCCCCCTCTTGGGCTGTGGACATTCGGCTCCCCCCCACTCAGGCGTGGGACATTCGGGCTCCTCCCACTCAGGCGTGGGACGTTCGGGCTCCTCCCACTCAGGCGTACGCCTCAGGCTCCTCCCGCTTGGCTGTGGACGCTCAGGCTCCTCCCGCTTGGGCTGTGGACGCTCAGGCTCCTCCCGCTTGGGCTGTGGACGCTCAGGCTCCTCCCGCTCGGGCTGTGGACGCTCTGGCTCCTCCCGCTCGGGCTGTGGACGCTCTGGCTCCTCCCGCTCGGGCTGTGGACGCTCTGGCTCCTCCCGCTCGGGCTGTGGACGCAAAACCAGCAGGCATTCTTCCTCTGCTGGTGGAGACGGGGACAGCAGGCATTCTTCCTCTGCTGGTGGACCTGCTACCTGGGCTGCTGTTCCACTTATAATTGCCTCCAGGTAGCTGAGGACCAACCCCACACCTTCCTCCCAGGTGCTTACGGTCTGTTCCCTTGCATAAGCCTCCCATCGTTCCCTATCCATAAACCGCAGGAACCGACGACTACTGGTATTGACTGGGCCTCCAGCCCAGCATTCTCAGGATCCAGTCCCGCACTTTGATGGCGTCTTCTGCCATTTTTTTTTTTTTTTTTTTTTTTTCCCCTTTTTTTTTTAATCCAAAAATGCTGTTCCTGCTCTGGCCTGAGTCCTGGAGGCTGTAGATCCCACGCAGGGACACCACGTGTCACAAAGGCGGCCGGAGTGGGTGGTGTCAGACCAGAGCCAGGAAATAAATAAACAGAGAGATGTGGTTTGGTGAAGCTGGGCGTGATCGCTCAGCATTTAATAAACAGAACAGAAAATAAAAGGGTTTAAACACAAAACACGGGACCGGCACTATACGCCAAAATAAAAAAGACAAACAAAACGTACTACACTTAAACAGACAGACGAACAAACACGGTGAGTGAAAACACTTATTTACTTATATTTACTTTACTCCTTCTCTCTCTCTCTCCCCGTTCTCCACTCACCGAACACCCAACCCCGACTGAATGAAATGTGCATTTATATATACTGTTGTGCTGGGATTCAATTACTAATTAATTATTCACTTGAATCCCAGCACGTGAATTAATTCTGTGCAACCCCGTGCTCACATATTACATTTAACCAGCACGTGAAGTGATTTGTGCCCTCCTCGTGCCTAAATACAAATCTACATTTTTAAATACACGTGAAACACAGACCCGTTTATATCCCGTGTACCAATGACTATACACCAACATTAACACAAGCACCATACAACACATAATACACAATTGCACACAGGGGCGGGGCACATTGCCACATTACTGTACACACATTGTTAATTTAATATAAACACAATGTTAATGACAATTAAACTACAGTCGTTACACATAAAAGAATTCCTGGACTATCCTGTTACGGACAACCTGCCCCTGCCTATATTCGGGCAATGCAGGATGATCTGCTACCTGTGGTTCATGAGGTTGCTGTTCACATGGCTCCTCCTCGAAATCCTCCAGGATTTGTCTTTGCACAGCAATGTTGTGCAAGACGCAGCATGCCACAATAATGTTGTCACGGAGTGACCCTAAAACCCTTCCCTTGTACAAGTGCGAGCACCTTTTTTGAGTGAAAGGTATATGCGACCAAGATGTCTGACTCTTTTATAGAAACAGCTTAATTTATTTGAAGTCTTCCCACTAATGATGGGAATGGGGATGCAGAGATGGGAGCCCAGCTAACAAGATTTAAGTTTTTGTAGGTATCAGACTTTTAAAGACTGTCACCCACACCTGTGAGCAGAAACTGACTCACTGAGAGCAGAAACTGACCCAAGACTGTCACAGCTACTGGAAGCAGGCTGATCTTTAGGAAACAAATTGAACATTTGTGAAACTGCAACAAATATTGTAATGACTGTAATGTGTTTTAGAAAATATTTTTAGCAGATCAGCACAGGCCTGTCGTGGTGTTCGCAGAACCAGTCCGAGCTGAGCCTGGCGCAGAGTTCGAATAATACATTTTGATTTTATTTGATTATGTTGTTACTAAGCATAGAGGTTTTAAAAAAGTATTCTGATCTAATAATGGAGTGACAAAAGAAATAATATATTTTAAGTATTTTGATCTAATAAGAAACATAATATTTAAACTAACAAGTGTTTTTGCTTGTTAAGGCTCTACTGTAATACAAATAGACTGTAAAAGCAGGAGCGAGTATTTAATTTAATCAATTTAAGAATTAGTTCATTTTCTTTCTCCAACTAAACAAAAAATATTTTAGACATTACAATATCCATTAAATTAAAGAATATACATGTTAAATTTATATAAAGGTTTTACTGCAATAAAAAACAGCAACTGTTGGAATATTAGACAAATAAAGTGTAAACTGTATTCAATAATTTTAGTACACAAAAAAACCTACTGAAAAATAGCCTTGCCCTTATCTGCATGCAAGCAGAGCGGTGCTAGATATGGAAGGTTCTTTTTGGCAGTCAAAGTGAGATTTATTTGTCGTCTGCAGTTTTGAATCCAAGGTCTTTCTATCATAAGAAAACCTCATAGTAGAAGGGAGCATCCCCTGAATTAGGGGAGTTGTGTCCAGCCACAGTTCTTATCAAATAAGTAGCGACTTTCTTTGGGAGAAAACTGATTTCATGCGGTGAATTTGGAGAAGTGCTTACAATGGTGTTTCATATTAATCAAAACAATAGTCTTGGCAAGTAAACAGGGTGTCTGAATCCTGCTTGTGCAGGTCACTTTTAGAAACAGAGAGGTCAGGCTTGGTCCTACCATGGTACAAGTTATTATAAGGCTATTAAACTTAAACATGTTTATTATAGATTAAATTTAAATGAAACTAATTGAACTGACCACTATATGCTTATTCAAAGGCAGTCTTTGTCAAATGCTTTGTTAACACACATTTGTATATGAAGTTAAACTGGCCCATATATACTTGTATTATATTATAGCAAGAATATATGATAACCATATTTGTATTACTGGACTGAAGTACTAATGCTGTTAAACCTGTAAAGCACTGGATCTCCCAGACTGCTTATTACTTGGGATTTATGGTGGTCTGTGTAACCAACCAATCCAATTTTTAACATTTAATAAACTGAAAAGAGCACTACTACTGTTCTGATTCGTTAAAACTTCAAATTAAATGAGTCTGTGTGATTTTCTTTATTATTAAAAAGTCATCTGGATACGTTGCAAGCCCAGTGCATAAACAAAACCACTACAGGATTTTGAAACATCTTTATGTCCTCCTGAAAGTCTCCCCTGAGTTTAAGAGTGTGCTCAGAGCATATACATAAATTAAAAGAGTACGTTGTGTCACGAAATCCGCGTGTTCAGATTCCTTTACGTACTCTTTTTATTTGCTCAGCACACTCTCTTATCTCAGGGGAGACATTAGGAGGACAGAGATGTTATTACTCCTAGATGGGGTATAGTTCATGCTCTGGACCCGCAGTATATCCGGATGACCAATATAGTACCCAAGAAATTGACAGACTCATGTTTCTAAAGTGTTTTTTACGAATCAGAGTATGATCAGTTAAATATTGGATTGAGTAGCTACAGGCTACTTCATATCCCCAGCTGACAGACGTTCTGGGCAGTCCAGTGTCTTAACAGATATTAACGTTAACACTTTAATACAGCTTTATGTATTCGTGCAGCCTGCAGGCCTGGCCACGACCACGACACTAAAAAACACCCAGTTATTGCAATACATGCAATACATGTGAGATAAAATAATAATTGATTAATGCTTACCCTTTAATATAAATCGTAAAAGGATATGACTGTCTTCACCAGGCAAATGAAACTGAGTTCCATCAGCTCAATTGTGTTTTGGTTTGCAGAAGATGGACCACCTTACCCTGTCTGTAATGAGTGTGGTACTCCATTGTAATTACTGTGGAGTTATATAGTTTTTTCGTCTCATTGGAATACATGGGACGCCTCAGATAAATCCAGTTATTAATCTAGTGAGACAGCTCTTATCCCTTTTACAAATAATAGTTTTCAAAAGATCCGGACTTAATAGGTGTCGTACCAAATAAATTCAAGACTTCACATTTGTCTAACTCCAAACTTTATGATCTCACTCCTAGCTTTCCTCCGAGCCCCTCCTTTATCTGAAAAGTTAAGTGAACTAAAGTTCCCAGGATCTTGGTTTATAATATAATATAAAAACACTACTGTTTATATGTGCATGCAAAACACTATTTTTATATGTGTTATATATGAGAGATGTTCTTAATATGTGACATCATCTTCTAATTGATTATATTTTGCTAAATTAAAGGTATGTGTTTCTTTTAACCTCATATTGTTTCATCATTTTGTTAATGATTCAGTTTTGATTCCATATACCATTGTCTGACAGAGTATTTGACAAAAGTTTGTCTCATACAATATTCAAGTCAATTAGTTTCACTAAGTTGAAGTGGTAATAGTTTTCATTACAATTATTTATCCCTTAAAAGATGCACTAACCAGGCTCTGACCTGTACTTGACTCTGAATATGTTATTGCAAGCAATTTCCACAGTCTCTTGTTTTTTCAAGGCCAAAGTCTGTGCAAACACTTTTTTTAGATATATGACCTCTCAATGTCTGTTTAAGCCATAATTTGTGCATATTATTTCAAGACATATACTTAACTGTGCTAAACCACTAATTCCATAAACCTTAACACTCCCAAATCTATAAGACTTGCAGCTTTTACTAACGTGGAATGTAAGAAGACCCCCTCCATCCTCTACAGCCCGATAAGGAGAGAGGCCCCCTTTGCAATGCAGCAGTTTCAAAGAACCACATTATAAGGACTCCATCTACCATCATTAGACAATAGTGTAGTGGATTAATAACAAGGTACATTATAGTATATTATTACAAACTTAACACAAAAACATAACTCAACACCTTTTATATTCTATAATTCAATGGAATTATAGAATATAAAGGTCATGTCTAGAGGTCATGTTGTTCAATAGAAGGAGAAAGAGAAACTGCTTTCCCATTTAATTAAATCGAATACTGCTCCAGGTTTTAATCTTCTTATCAATACAGTAAAGTCATGAACAAGCAATAATACTTGTCAGTTTTAAATAATATGTTTTCTTATTATAGCAAATACTTAAAACATATTATTAATCTTATGAAATCAAATAATTATTTTTAGTTTCAAATATCATGCTGTCTAAAAAAGGGGTTGATCATTTATTTTATTAATTTATAATACCTTCGTGTCTAATTTTCTATTCTTCAGCCATTATAAATTATAAACAGTGTCAATTAGCACTGAACCTGTTTCATTATAAGATAATCTTTTAATTAATTTACTTCAGTTTAACAATTGTTCCTAGAATTTATAATATCACTTTATTTCTTTGGTGATTCCCTCTAAGATTTAAATCCAAATACAGGCCAGTATAAATGCATTCGACTCTTATATTTTTTATAATGACTGAACTAGGCTTGACCCTGTTCTTTGTTCATACAGCAGTGTGGAGTAGTGGTTAGGGCTTTGGACTCTTGACCGGAGGGTCGTGGGTTCAATCCCAGCTGGGGAACACTGCTGCTGTACCCTTGAGCAAGGTACTTTACCTATATTGCTCCAGTAAAAACCCAACTGTATAAATGGGTAATTATATGTAAAAATAATGTAATTGTATGTAAAAAAAAAAAAATAATGTGATATCTTGTAACAATTGTAAGTCGCCCTGGATAAGGGTGTCTGCTAAGAAATAAATAAATAATAATACAAAATCCAGCCGAGACAGGTTTTTTTTCTTAAGACCTTTGGCTGTTAGGTTATTTTATAGGTCGTAAAGAATCTCTTTCTTATCTTGTCTTCAGAGACATAAATCTGTGGATTAACGTTCACTTTTAACCGGAATGGTGCTTTTTATCAAGCGTCATGCTTTCTGAAGATAAGATATACAAGCGGTAAATCGTTCATTATATATTCTCTTAGAAATTCTCAGATTATTAAGTATTTAATTAGAAACATATGTAGATTGACCTATTTCATGGAGCAAGAGAGCCATCTACTGGAGGTACAAGGATACTCTTTCTTTATCCCTCCTCTAACACTTCATTTTTATATCACAGTACATTCCATATTTAAAATCGCCTAGTACATGTCCAGCATATCCACACGTTCCCAGCAGGATTCAGCTTCTGTACTAGGTTTCGCTCTAGTTGTTTCCACAAGAAGTCCCTTGATCCAATGTTTCTCCATCACAGGTGTGGATTTCCATGGTCTGACTTCATTCCTATAAGATACTTAGACACGTTTAGCTCTACATATTATTTATATATATTTCCTTTCGTTCACACAGGGTCATTTTGCAAGGTATGCGCTCCATCCAGAATTCTAAAGGAGGTCAAAACTCACTGTTGTTCATATTTTTGGGCACTCAGTTGTTGCCTTGCCATACATCATCAGTTGGCAGACTTAACATAACTGAATCTGAATCAGTTGATGAACCATTTACTGTAGCTTACTGAGATCCTCCATGCAATGGAGTCCAATGTTTTACTACATGGAATAACTAGTTCAGCGTCACCTGCGACAGTTGCAAAAATTATTGACAATGTCACACACTCTCTTACGTGCATACTGTAATGCACCTCCGCATCTTCAGCAGACCAAATGTTCTTTCTATTACATTTCTTGTTGCTGCATGCGCTTCATTGTATGCTTCATGTGCTCGGTTTTGTGTGACTGCAAAAGCTGTCATTAACCACTTCCTCAGTCCATAACCTGCATCACCTTAAAAAGAAATATATATATATATAGGCAGAACCTTGACTTAAGAGTTAACTTAAGAATCAACTTAAGAATAATTTTGGTGCATGCGCACCAATGAAGCGATCTCTTTTCTGTATGGAAATCAAAATAGTCTTTTTGTACCATGCCATTGAATAGGCATTAGGAACCAGATTCCCCACATGCCACTACTGATGTACACGAATTGGAGTCTCTGTCTCCACGTATTTTAAATGTTTGCAGAGTCAAGTCACTCCTGTACGATTCAGTCAGTCGTCCTTGTGATGCAACGAAGAGAACATTAGGAACGTCTATTACAAACTACAGTACTAAAGTTTAATAGGGCTAACAATGTTTTTTAGTAAAAATGCTGATGAAAAAGTAGCCAAATGGTGTTTTTTAAAGCAACCAAAAACCACACTTACATTTAAGATTAAATATATATTACAAAAGCATAAACAAGTGCTACACATTTATTTAAAAAAAACAAAACAGTAATGTTATAAACTATGTATTTATTTATCTGCTATGCTTGTTTGTTTCTCAAAATTTACAGTACCAGAACTGCTGTGACGAATAAAAAATAACAACGTTTGTGTGATTCATAATATTATTGGATGCAGAGTTCCAGAAAAGACAAGGGGAGGATGTGATATACTATACAGGGCACCGTGGTGATGCGTTTGTGATGACCTCATAATCGAAAGGAATATAGAAAAAGAACATGCACGATAAAAATAACCAAACCACCAAAGACAGTATTTACCCGCAAGATGCTTTCAAAACAAGACAATTCTAAAAGGTATTGACAATGTCGACCCAGGGGACTTTTTCAATCTGAAAAAAGAAACAAGCACCAGGGGTCACAAATGGAGATTAGATAAAGGGGCATTCAGAACAGAAAATAGGAGGCACTTTTTTACACAGAGAATTGTGGGAATCTGGAACCAACTCCCCAGTAATGTTGTTGAAGCTGACACCTGGGATCTTTCAAGAAGCTGCTTGATGAGATTCTGGGATCAATAAACTACTAACAACCAAACGAGCAAGATGGGCCAAATGGCTTCCTCTCGTTTGTAAACTTTCTTATGTTCTGAGTTTGGCTGGAAAACCGCCAATCTGGCAGCATGACTAGGGGAGTAGCCTATAAAAGTCGCATGCATTACCTATTAAATGTTACCTCAAGCTCAATGAACAAATAAAACAGGAATGTGTATCATTTTTGTTTAAGAAGTCTATATTTTGTTGGTGTTCTGGTACTGTTGGATTTGGGACGACATCACTGGGTATAAGTACCTGGGTTGGGTCATTTGGGGAGAAATAGGATAAACAAGGAGAGTGAGGTGTGCCCTGACAGATGGATGCTCTGTTGGGAGATCTCTGTAAACAGCCCCGTATTTTTTTTTTTCAAAGTTGTCTTTGGTATTTATTTTTTTGCTTGGCACTGAATATTGAGATATTTTGTTGTTGATTTATTTTTCTTTACTGTTTTTTATTTTGTTATTCCACTTGAGGCCTCTAATAGAAAACACTTTTTGGCATTTCAAAACTCGACTTCTGATTGTCTCGTGCACCCTGCATAACCACTTGACACGACACATTACACTGACCTGTAGGCCACTGCTCCCCATTTCCACAGGGATGCACAACCTTTGGCTCATCTCTGAGCAGGAATGGAACTTTGAGGCTCAAGCAAGTGGGCAAAGTCTTCTAGCTGTGAAATTCGAAGATCAGTCTATCTCCCAGCTGGATTCCAAGCTGCTGGACCCCTGGCAGGCTCTTGTTTTGCATTATTGGAACCTCTTTCTTGGGATCTCTGAATGCTGTGGTTAGGAAACAAACTCCAGCACTAGCCATTTACAAGTTGCGGTGATGATTCCTCTCAACATGGACCCTTTACAGAGGGAAATCCCATTATATGACTTGCAATGTCCTCTAATATCCATATTGAATGTTATTTTACAGGTGTAGTCTAGTGAAGGGCGCACACTTCATTTGGTAAATGTTTTTGACATCATTTCTGGTAATATCTTGTCAACAGAACACACAAAAAAGTCCTATAACTCATAAGGAAAAAAGTTTTAGGTTCAGGGTGCTGCTACAAGTAAGCTAATGACAAAACAGATTAAGATATAAAATATCCTTCTGATTAAATTCATTTCTTTAGCCAAAATAACAATGTTTAATGTTTTTAGATGAGTTTGAGAGATAAGATAATGTTTATATAATATAGAGAAAAAGAGAACAGGAAGTAGTTTAGAGTGTGTTTGAGCAGAGGGTTGCACTGCAGCACTGAGAGAACAGGAAGTAGTTTAGAGTGTGTTTGAGCAGGGGGTTAGCACTGCAGCACTAAGAGAACAGGAAGTAGTTTAGAGTGTGTTTGAGCAGGGGGTTAGCACTGCAGCACTAAGAGAACAGGAAGTAGTTTAGAGTGTGTTTGAGCAGGGGGTTGCACTGCAGCACTAAGAGAACAGGAAGTAGTTTAGAGTGTGTTTGAGCAGGGGGTTAGCACTGCAGCACTAAGAGAACAGGAAGTAGTTTAGAGTGTGTTTGAGCATGGGGTTGCACTGCAGCATTAGGTTACTATGGCAAAGTGGTTGCTGATTATGTACAGCTGCAGAGGTGATGCAGTGCAGGAATAAACTGACAGAGATTTGTAATCTGGTATGGAAAAATATACGTTTTATTTTCATTATAATCCAGGTCTGGTGACCAAATAATAAACTCCGGTTATACACAGTGATCGTAAAACACAGAGAATAGTAACAGGGATTGCAGCCCTAAACAATAAACACAGTATCTCTCCCATAATATACAACCACGGTCACCAGTCCTGGGTGCGTGCTGTAGTGCTCGTGGTGGGTGATACAGTTTAAAAGAGTGACAAATAGTGCAGTGCTGTTCCGGGTTCAGTGCTGGCTCTTAGCGACAGCTCCGGAACGTGTTAGCCGTCTATAAACACACAAGTAACAATTATAGACACGAGAAAACAAACAAAACACTCACGATACTCTTAATACATAGTACCCACAAGAGTGCTTCCTGTCACTTCCACTTAATCAGCAGCATGTGAGTGTTAAGAAAATGACACTTGACTCAAAGCATTTTCAATGACCGAAACATCATTATCTGTGCTGAGAGGGAGAACCCCCCCCCCCCCCCCATACACACACACACACACACACACACACACTCCAAACACCAAGGGCTGGAGACATTGGGAGTGAAACATGGTTCTGATTAATTAGCTGCTCGTCGAATGAATTAAAGATTCAGTGACTGATAGATTGCCTATTACACTTGAATAATAAGCAGGACGTGTGCACTGTATAAACTGTTGTCAGCAATGCATGCGTTGAAACGGATAGTACACTCCCTGCCCTATCAATTGTATTAGGGCCTCCATCTATCACCACATCTTTCGTTCATTTAACAGGCAGATTATTAATCAGTACTGTGTTTTTCTCTCTCTTCTGTGACTCTCCTAACTGCCCAAATTAAACCCTATCTGGAGGTATCTCATGAAACCCTATCTGGAGGGATCTCATGAAACCCTATCTGGAGGTATCTCCTGAAACCCTATCTGGAGGTATCTCCTGAAACCCTATCTGGAGGTATCTCATGAAACCCTATCTGGAGGTATCTCATGAAACCCTATCTGGAGGTATTTCATGAAACCCTATCTGGATGTCCACAGGACTAAATGGTTGTCCCCAAATAGAAATATCTTGTTTTACCCTGAATTCCTTTGTTTATAAACTCGTACACAGATTCTTGCTCTTCCAAGGAGGGTTATTCTGGACCCAGGTTACACCTCTTAAAGACCAGCTGTACCGGTGCTCAATGCGCAGGGGCTGCAGCAGGAGTTTGCCCACACACTGTGTATAAAAATTCAGTAGCGCTTGTCAGCTGCACCATGGTCCCCATACTGACACACCGGTAATTCACAAGTAAATGGGGGTTATGTGCTGCTTTGGGCAATGCATTTCACCTCTGGAGGCCTGGGTTTGACTCTTGCTGCTCAGGTTATAAGTGGAATTTATTGCTCCAGGACAGATCACTTGATGTAGAAAAACCGCCCCTCTCTTCTCCCAGTGAAGATAAAGAGCAGACGTTGCCAAGCCTCTGAACCCAGAAGGTGTGGCCAAGCCTGGCTGGATTCTGCCTGGCCTTGTCTGGAACCTGACCAGTAGGGGTCGCTGTGGCATTGTGACGCAAACCAACCCAAGACAATTTCCCTCCCCAGCCCTTAGAAGCCAAAAGGCAGATGCAGTGCCCCTATAGGGGCGTTCACACCGGACGCGGCGCGGTAAAAACAATTGTTTTCAATGAAGACGGTCATGGGAAGCGGCACGCAGAGCGGCATGCAGGAGATAAACTATTTTCAACTTTCACAGCGCCGTAACGTAAACTACCAGCAGCCAATCAGGGGAAAGTAGGAGGCTCCTTTACGAGGAAGAAATAAGTAAATAAATACATAAATAAATAAAATGGAGGAAAAGCTCATGGTTTGATATGATGGGATGGCAGTAGTTGCATTTTTTAATCATGTGTATACTATAATGCTCAATAATATCATTGAATATTGATGCTTTTAACTCTCACTCTCTTTGCCTATACCCAGCAAACCAGACAAAACTCACAGAGAAAGAGAATATCTTTATATAAGCTACATGTTTTTATTTTATTTCAAAGAACACAATTGCCTGATATTTTGGGTAATTGTGGGGGGATTATGATGGTGTATGTGGGGGGGTTAAAATTAGGTTTTATAAAAAGAAAATTATAATGTTTCGCTCCTCATTACTTGAAATATTTTTTTTTTACTAAGCTTTGTGTCTTATGTATAAAAAGAGTTGTCCCTTCACACTGGCATTTACTGTTTGTTGCTTGGCAATAAAAAGTCGCTGTACATGCAGCCATGACGTAACAACAGACAGCCCACTGACTTTCCCCTGCCACTCCCCTGACAATGGTCTGCGGTGACTGCAGAGCGACGCGCAAGGAGACGGCATGCACGTCAGTCCGGTGTGAACGCCCCTTAAGACTCACTCCGCACTTCACCTGGTAGTGGCTACACTGGATGAGACACAGTGAAACCCTGCACATAATCATGATTTGAAACAACAACTCAGGTTAAATTAAACTTTGCTTATCCTATAGCATCTCCTGTTCCAAAAATAAATAATTTCCTTATAATGTTGACGGCTGGATCGTGAAAAAGAAACAAGGCTTGTGGAATGTGATCTCCATTACATCCGACATGCCACTTCTCAAGTGTATATGTGGCAGACTGGGGTGCATTGTGAAGGATATTGTTTCTTTATCAGAGACCTGCATGCAGAAATATACATGAATAATAATCATTAAACACAGCGGCATTGTTGCAAGGTGGTCATTGAGACAGTAATGCAACGCAGTACAAAAACTAATCTGTGGTAAATGATATAGCCTTGTCCAGGGATTTTCTAAACAATTCTTTTTAGTAAACTAAATGGAGATTTGAAGGCGGTAGCGTTATCCGAGTAGTGTTTCTGGTTTGGCTCATTTTTCACTCCAAAAATGTAAAAGAAAATCTCTTCACAGAATATCTAGACCCTGGTGCCTAATGCAAATGATTTCTCTGTC
The DNA here is from genome assembly GCA_036884735.1 of Huso huso. Taxonomy (NCBI): domain Eukaryota; kingdom Metazoa; phylum Chordata; class Actinopteri; order Acipenseriformes; family Acipenseridae; genus Huso; species Huso huso. Next base: position 48,934 of record JAHFZB010000079.1, on the reverse strand, counting down.
CCATTCCTCCTCCTCCTGCCACACGGTGTAGTCACTGTCAACACCCAGCAACTAACATCACTGCCTCTACAAAACAACAAGCAGGTCTCTTCATCTACAAGAGTCATCTCATTTAAAAAAAAACAAAACCGGCAAGAGACTGAAAACATTCCCCGTTTCCTGCCAATTAGTGAAGATTAAAGAACTTATATTGGCCCTTATTGACTATGGGGATATGAACATGACAGCATCTAAAGGGCAAGCTTGAGACACTCTCTAATAGAATCAGCCTGTTCCTGTGTCGTGCGACAATGCCACTCACCATCGCAACCTTTATTCAGCATCGATATCCCTGGTCAACTGTGCTGCACAATTAACAGCTCACATTTCTCACATGGGAAAGAATTAAGAGATGGGTAGTTTTAGAACTAGTTAACCCCTTGACTGCCATTGAATGTGTGAGACACGTTCTCCTGGAGTAAAGCATGAAGGCAGGGTTTCAGCTCTCCTCAATACCTTTGCAGTTGCCTGATTCTTTAATTAACACGTAAAGCGTCAGACATCTGTGCAAGGGATTATCTTGTGAGTGCCACTTCATGAATTCAATTGCTGTCAGTTAAAGCTGCTTCCCATGGTTCAGTGTGGCTAGGGACTTTGAATGTATCACACCACTATCATCAGCAATAAGCAGTTATGAGGGAACACAATGGATTAAAATCATATTTAATACAGTTATCTGCTTCATGCACCGAATCTACTTGGAAAGACTCATGGTGCTTGACCAATAGGGGTCCCCAGTCAACTAGATGTGAACTTTGCTTGTGTAACTTGAACAGAAGCTGGGTGTGAATCGGTGACCTCATACACCCCAATCAAGCGCCTTTACTTCTCTGCAGTTTTAACATCATCTCATCTCACTGACAGGGGTCAGAACCCGTAAGGTCATTGCATCACAACACACTCGCCTCTGACACCCAGGAGCTCAACAGCGCCAATGTGAAGCTCCTGTGAGATCCCCAGTGAAGATCTACAGCTTGACACAGCCAGGACACAAAACAGGTAATAAAAGGGGTCCCAAAGGAGCTTTTTTCCAGGTTTGGAAATTCATCCAATACTGTTCTCTGTGCCACTACATTTCCGGAGAGGAATTCACACTCCAAAACAAAACATTTTATATATCGTGTTCATATTTCATATGTTTTTTGGTTTGTTTGTTTGTGTTTAGGTTGTCCTCTCTGATTTCCCAGTTCCCACCCCCCAGTCCAGCAAATTGCCGCCTTATTGACCCTCACCTGGACAAGTTGAAAAGGCTGGGTTCCCAAGCATAGAGAGCCAGAGAATAGACAGAGCAAGAGGCTGCTGGAAACCAGCTGTGTTTAAAGCGGTGTTCACTGTACTACGTTTTTTGTACGCAAAAAGAAGCCTACAGCTGTCTTATTTTGAGATTGGGTTTAGGGCTGTAGTAAACCTGCCTTTGTGAGCCCTGGGAGTAGAGGCTGTCTATTATAGGAAGCACACGAGGTCGTGTGAGGCCCAGTTCAGCTATATCTTGGTTAACTAGTTATTTAGCTTCAGCCGCAGCTGGCTGTGTGGAGTAAATCCCTAAGGGAAGTGACTAATGCAACATACTGTGTGGCCGTCTACCTACAAGGTGACCCACAGGACTGGTATATGGTGCAATCCCTAACAGCCTGTCATTTTATAGAGTAGAGCCAGGGTTTGGATGTATTTTGTAAGTCGCCCTGGATAAGGGCGTCTGCTAAGAAATAAATAATAATAATAATAATAATTTTAGTTTCCATTCTTTTAGCATATTTTCTATAGAGAATTGTGTTCCGGTATTTTAACCTATTTTATACATTGTGTTTAGTTATTTGTGTGTATTTTGTTAGCCTGTGGGGGAGAGTTTTTATAATATCATGTTAAGGACTTGACTGAATTTGTTATTATTATAAATATTGATATCAACATGTGTTTCCTATTGTACAATTAATATAAATGCATCTTCACCAGCTTTCCCATAATAAATATAACATACATTCTGTACAATCATCATAATTTCATCTTAACTAGTGATCCAGTAATTAATGACTCCTTGTAACAGGGCGAGCAGCCCTGTACAGTATTTGTTTGTTTTATTTTAGAACGGGGTCCCCTCCGCCCGTGTTATTTTGTGTTTGTTTGTTTGTGTGTTTATTGTGTTTTAGCACGGCGAAGCGCCGTCCGTTTCATGTACTGTTTTGAGACCGGCGAAAAGCCGGTCTTTTATATTGTGTAGTCGGTGGGGATCCGGTTAAAACCCCTTCCCTAAATACCCTCGTGGGAATGTGGCTGGAGCCTTAATGTAATTATTGTATCAACTTAGGTAATTAAGGTTCCAGCCACAGACTATAAAAGACGCTCTCCAGGTTCATTAGGGAGAGAGTGTTAGAGGAGAGACGTAAGTCTGACTAAAAATAGAAGAAACGATTGCTACTTACTGTGAACCCTGAAGGTACTCGTATCCGTGGTTTTGTGTCTATTTGTTTGGCCAACGTGCCCTTTTGTTTGTAGAAGTGTTTTTTTGTTACTTAAAAACTGTTTATTTTGTTTATTATTTAATAAAACACTGAGCCCAGCCATAGCGCCTCAGTATTCACTGTCACTTAGAGGTATGACACAGGCCCGGTTTTTGGGATGGAACCGCATAAGTGTCGCGTTTTGATTGGTCCATGTCTGTCACATGAATATGTCGTCACACGAGTGGAAAAGCGTGCAGGCATTTTTAACATTGTGATCAGATAGAGAGAGTGATCTGCTTTCCACAACCTAACCATTAAAATATAATGTGGTATTACACTGTACTGATATTACAAACTATGATATTACTTTATATAAATTATCATGTTATGCACGAATGTAAGAATTGGCTTTCTGTGGTGGTGTACTTTTTTTTTCAAGTAGCATATATCTATAATCGTTTTTTATGATATATTTTAATATAAAACATATACGCTATTGCAGTTTTGTTACAGGATACATTAGTTTATCTCTAATGTAATCACAGTTTTACATATAGACTGCCCCTGTTTTCATTTACGTCGCAAATTCTGGGCCGCTTTACTTTTCAGATAATGTTCCAAATTCTGGCCCCTTTGGTTTGCAGACAACGTCCCAAATTCTGGGCCGCTTTGGTTTTTAGATAACGTCCCAAATTCTGGGCCGCTTTGATAACATCCCAATTTCTGGGCTGCTCTGGTTTTCAGATAACGTTCCGAATTCTGCATTTTTCGAATTCAGGCCAGTTTTTGAGATATTCTGCTTAGCTGACAGCGAGTTTCTAAGTCATGCATGCACAGTTTACCATAAACTGGATCGTGAATTCATTTAAGAGTAACCCTTAGTACATGAATCAAAGTTAATGTATTTTTTACTCCTCAGAAAACATTTAGGAACATGGTATACCAAAAAAAAAAAAAAGGTCATCTCATTTGCTTATGTAATGTCCATCAATATATAGTGAGGCGTAGGGGGTTTATCAGAACTTCTGGGTTTAAGAGACCAGTGCCCTTCAATCAAATAAATCCTATTGTATTGTATTAGTCAGCATTTCCCTTATCTATTCCTGATAGTTTATACTGTAGGTCAGGGGTTTTCAACCTTTTTTTGAAACTGTACCCCTTCTATCTGGAGGTTTCAGCTCGAGTACCCCTTTACAATTAGTTACAATAAAATGGAGAATAATCTGATGACACCCCCGTTTATTTAATAAATCTGGGTGACAAACTGCTGGTTTAGGACAGAACAACAAACAGTAAGCTTAATTCTTAAAACTTTTAACTACAAGTATTTGGATGCACAGAATTAAAAAAAAGACAAGTATTGGGTTAGAGCACACCTATTTTTTTTGTAACTTTGACCCTTTTTAAATTTTGACAGCCTTTTGTAAAAGTGAAGGCCTTTTCATACCCAGCATACACTGCAATACCCAGCAAAGTTATACACTGATATTCTGATAGCACAGCAATTCAAATGAAGTTTGTAATTGGTTGTGTTCCTCAAATACACAATAAAAAAGTGATATTTATAGGGTATACAGTTATACAGCGATACAGTGGTTTCGGACATCTAAGAACAGGTACTGCGAGCATCTGGATTCATACCCAGAGGTACTCTGTAGCCTCCTGGGACATTCACAGCTTGTTTGACACCCTCTTGTAGTTGCCCGTTTCTGCATATAAAGCAAAATGCTGTTTGTCAATCTCTCTTTTTTCTTATAAATCAGTCTTTGCAAGAATCATTCCAAAAACACTTGAATCAGTTAGGGACTACCAGTCTGACACTACAGGCCTTTAAATTGCAGTACCAATTTGAAAGTTGCTAAGTGGTTGTGTTCCTCAAATTTGCACTGCAAAGTGATATCTTAAAGAATAGGGTATATAGTGCTTTTTTTCGCCTCTGCTCGCTTTTGGTGCAAAACTATGCTCCGATACACTCAGGCTGATACTGTGATCACAAAACACTTGGAATGGACTTAAATTGGTGCTTCTGTACTCTTTTTAGATGCACAACAATCTTAGCTAAAGAAAATGGGTTCCTTCGAGTTCGTAAGACCCACGACCGCCATTAGCTGAGCCTTACCCCGATGGTGTTTTTATAATGGGATTTGCCATAGGGAAGGGGGTGGTCTCTTATCGTACCCGTATCTCCACGACCCCTGGGCCAACAAACTCAGAAGGACATTCTTTGCGTGCACAAGAGTCTTATCTAAAGAAAGACATCAGCCACGGGTTCAAACGCCACCCCACCGCTAGATGGTGGGCGTTGCCCCAAAGGGGTTTTATAATGGGATTTCCATAGACATTTTTCAGGGTGCTGTATCTCGGGTTCGGGGTCGCCAAGACTTGAAAATCGGTATGGAGTGACGTGTCCCCAGCTAGAAAGGACACCAGTTTAGACTTTTTTTGCCAACCTGGAGCTCAAAAGCTATTGGAAATGCAACCTTGACATGCCATCATGCTGAAAATGTGAAAATTTGTTGAAAATGTAGCATTTGAAAACGGGTGGCTCCTGTGAAAGAGGGCCCCAGACATAACCCTCGGAAGTTCAACCCGGTTTCTAGGCCCCGGGTCATGGAGATATGGACCCCGAAAAGGGTAGTTTTTGGACATTTTGACAGGGCGTATCTCGGGTTCTGTGGGGTTAGGAACTTGATTTTTTTTTTTGGGGCCCCATGGGGCCCCGCACAAGGAGTCACCATTTTCATGGTTCAAATGCCAGGACGGCTTGGCAAAGTGAATTTTTTTTCGTCATGACATGAGTTTTGGGTGAACCACCACACCTTTTTTAGGGTGGTTTAGGGTGCTCCCTGAGTCTATATCACTTTGTGGTTCTACGTGCTCGGGTTTGAGATATGCCTGAAAATGTGTTTTATAACACTGCCATAGACATGAATGGGGCTGAATACCCGAAAATATATTTTGCAAAGAATTGCTACGGTGGGTGCATGCGTGCAGGGTTGCATGGTGGTGTGTGCGTGCAGGGGTTGCATGGTGGTGTGTGCGTGCAGGGGTTGCATGGTGGGTGTATGCGTGCAGGGGTTGCATGGTTGGTGTATGCGTGCAGGGTTGCATGGTGGGTGTATGCTTGCAGGGGTTGCATGTTGGTGTGTGCGTGCAGGGGTTGCATGTTGGTGTGTGCGTGCAGGGGTTGCATGGTGGTACACACGTGTGGGAGGGAATTGGAGTTCAGGTTTTATGCACAAGAGGGCGGGGAAAAGACTGGGAAGGGTAGGGTAAAAGAAAAATTACTACAATCATTTATTTTCACTTTCGACTCCCAGTCTCCTTTCCCTCACTTTATGATTTTATTTTGTGATTATTTAATTATTGTCAAAATAAACGGCCTTCATCTACTCACAGTTGCAGTCTCATTTCTGTCCAAAAAGAACCTGAAACGCTACAATATATTGATGGACGTTACATAAGAAAACGAGATGTCCTTTTTTCGAATACCATGTTCCTTCCCAAAAATGTGTTTTAATATTAGCCTTTAATAAAGGAAAACGACTGCTTAAATTAATTTTCATGTATCTATTTAAGTGCAATGTAGTTTCTTCATGTAATAAGAAATATGTTTTTTAACATTTACATTTTTGTTTTTTCATTTAAAAAAAAAAAAAAAGATTTCTGGGAGAGTAAAAAATACATGAACTTTGATTAATGTACTAAGGGTTACTCTCAAATGAATTCACGATCCAGTTTATGGTAAACTGTGCATGCATGACTTAGAAACTCGGCTGTCAGCTGATTCCCCAAAACTGGGCTGAATTGAAATGCAAAGCGGCCCAGAATTTGGGACGTTATCTAAAACCAAAGCGGCCCAGAATTTGGGACGTTATCTAAAAACCAAGGCGGCCCAGAATTTGGGACGTTATCTAAAACCAAAGCGCCCAGAATTTGGGACATTATCTGAAAAGCAAAGCGCCCAGAATTTGGGACGTAAAATGAAAACAGGGGCAGTCTATATGTAAAACTATGATTACATTAGAGATAAACTAATGTATCCTGTAACAAAACTGCAATAGAGTATATGTTTTATATTAAAATATATCGCAAAAACGATTATAGATATATGCTACTTGAAAGAAAAAAAGTACACCACCACAGAAAGCCAATTCTTACATTCGTGCATAACATGATAATTTATATAAAGTAATTCCTCATAGTTTGTTATATCAGTACAGTGTAATACCACATTATATTTTAATGGTAAGGTTGTGGAAAGCAGATCACTCTCTCTGATCACAATGTTAAAAATGCCTGCACGCTTTTCCACTCGTGTGACGACATATTCATGTGACAGACATGGACCAATCAAAACGCGACACTGTTATGCGGTTCCATCCCAAAAACCGGGCCTGTGTCATTCCTTGTCACTTGTTTTGGAGTCTGTTCTTCCGGGTCTGACGTCACCACAAACGCCATCCTGTTCACACTCCTGTACTGCATTAGTAGGTGGTACACTTAGTAAACTACTTTCCTTACCCTTTCTGGTAAAACGTTTGCTTCTATAACAGTATCACTTTGTGTGTGCTGTAATGGTATAGGTACATATAGTTAAATATTGGCACATTTGTGGTTTTGTTGGATTTGGGTATTATTGGTTGAAATTGTGCTGTTTCATTTGATATATTCAGATGTGTTGACATTTACAGAGTCAATGACAGTATCTATTTATATATGCGTTTGAAGAAAGATCAAAGAACTAACTCCAACTTTGAAGTACAAATTAGTTCATAAAAGAGTGCCCACAGTTTAAAGTGGCTACTTGCCCATTTAGTGCTTTAATTAAGCACATTGCATTCCGATTGAAAATCGTTTGGGGGAGCAGAGCTCCGCCTCTCCGTTTAGGGCCATGCATGGCTCTGGCAAGTGTGCCTCTCCGTTCCCTTAATGAGAATGAATGCCTTGACAGCGCTACGTTTGAATTCTAATTTGTAATCGATCAGATAAATATTGTGGGAGAGAGAGGGCTGATTAGCACAGATCTGGGAAGGCATGGATCAATGACTCTCATCTGCTTTATTGGGCCTGACTGATGCTCTTCCCTTGTAATTAGTCTCCCCAGTGGAGGAGTGCTGCTCGGACACAGGCTGATGTATGACCCCTTGGTGCCTTTCCATGCTTACTGCAGACCTAATCCCCTGGGTGGAGCTCGCATTGAGGCAGATTGCTAGCAAGGCACCATTACTCTTCAGTCTAATGCTTGAATCAGTGACCACTCATAGGACAAAGCTCATTCATTTGCAAGAATTTGTGATTTTAGAACAAACTCCGGAATTGGTGGCTGATACAGAATTGAAATAATTTTTGGTAATTATTTGTTATTCAATAGATATCAAACAAGTCATCAAATAAAAAATGTTTCCCTACTCCTTTACATTCTATGTGTTGGCTGATCAGCATTTAGTTACAGTGCCCCTGTGGTATGGAATAGTCTGGACTAGAGTACGCAGGATGTGATCAATAATCCAGACGTCTCAGCGACATGCAGAATAATGACTAACTTTATCAGCTTCCAAGAACTATCAAAGCATAAATGTTTCTGATCGCAGACTGAATGTATAATCAGGTGTTTAGAGAGATTTTGTTTTAGCGATGTGATGCTACAGCTCTCTGTGGCTGGTCATCTTGTTTTAGCGATGTGATGCTACAGCTCTCTGTGGCTGGTCATCTTGTTTTAGCGATGTGATGCTACAGCTCTCTGTGGCTGGTCATCTTGTTTTAGCGATGTGATGCTACAGCTCTCTGTGGCTGGTCATCTTGTTTTAGCGATGTGATGCTACAGCTCTCTGTGGCTGGTCATCGTGTTTTAGCGATGTGATGCTACAGCTCTCTGTGGCTGGTCATCTTGTTTTAGCGATGTGATGCTACAGCTCTCTGTGGCTGGTCATCTTGCCAGACCTCATTCTCAATGGGTTTATTCTTGGGTAAAGAATGAATAAATACAATAATGTTGCTGGATGATTCAGGATGGTATTAAACTGGTTTCACTTTCGCAGGGCATGCATGGTGTGCTTTAAAAGCCAGTGTTGCAGAGAGAGGATGATAGAGAGTGGGAGAGAGTTCAAGATAGGGGTTTGGCAGAGTGACTTGCACCTGAAGGGCTATGTAATGATATTCACCACATTAATACAAAATGACTGTTTAGGTACTTATACAAGTCTTCCATATATTACCAGTAATGATATATATATATAATTCCACCTATACCCGATAAGGCTTAACAAGTGCCTGACAGTATTATCAGTAATCCCTTCACACACTGAACTTTCACAAGCACCTCTGATATTCAAACAGCTCCCTGGTTTCGTGTTATGCAATGTCTCTGGTATTTCCAGTACAGTACAGTACTGGACATTATGGGCCACAGCTTTTAATGAACTCCTATTTTTTTAATGCTGTAAAACTCCTGTTAATGTTTTAAAAAACTAGACCCAAACAACTAAGTACCGTGTAACTGAATTCCCACCACCCTTAAATAAGCGCCGCACTCAGATATCAGATTTGTAATAGACGCTGCCCTCGAATAAACGCCACTGTTGAAAATGGCACATGTCCATTTTTTTCCCTAACCCAGCTCAAATAAATGCATCACTTAATAAAGAAATACATACAAAACACAGTATGGCAAAACATTACAAATAGAAACAAAATGAATTGAATAAACTTGAATAAAATGTATTTAAAAGAATACAATGACACACTGGAGCATACCGGTATTTTCTTGTAAAGTGTATGGAACCCTGTGATGGGGTACACCCCGCCCCTGTGTGTATATATATTATTTTGTATTTCTGGTATTATTTTAATGTATTGTGTAGTGCGTAAAAACACAATGTTTTGTTATTGTTGTTTTACAGCATGGATGGGGTTGAACTTCCCCATCCATACCTGACCCGTGCAGAATATGACCATCTCCAGATTGATTAATTTATTACTAATTTGGAGACAGTCACATGTATAAAAACCTGCAGCTTTGGCAGAACAAGATTAGTGTGTTCAGAGGCGGAACGAGAGAAGTGAGTCGTGAGATAAAGAAAATAATATATGAAACAACTTCTACCCGTGCTGGTTTTAAAGTCAGCTGTGTCCTTATACCTGAGTGTGGAATTACCGGGTGAGGGGCATGAAAAGGAAAGGGAGCCTTTGGAGAATGCAACTACAGGGATATTTTACGGATTGAGCCCTTGGGCACCGCGGCCCTTGTCAATGTTGCAGAGGATAGGCACTTAGCTTAACGCATGTAATGGAAACATTCTATGATTGCAAGCCTGTCACGCTTATCGCAAAAACTTAGCCATTTTCATTCAAATTTGGCCTTGAGCAATTCAAATAATTTTGTGCTTAAGTATATGAAATTTTATGCATACATTTGTGTCTAATGTTTATCATTATCACAGGCATTAGCATGGCTAATAATTTTGACAGGTGTCACACAAATATGAGTTCATGTTACTTATTCTAATTAATTTCCAATTTCTTAATTTCTTGTTTTCTGTTACAGTACCATCTGTTTTTTTTCTTTCTTTCTCAGTATTAGCCATGATCCCGCTTATCAAACCGCTATTGCTCCGTGTCTGGACTGATCTGATTTTTGTAATGTGTTTTTTTGTAAGAACTGTAAGTTAATGTTAATAATCCAACTGGAATTACCATTTTTTATAGCCTATATATATATATATATATATATATATATATATATATATAACTTGCTTGACAAACCTGGGGGGCAATTAACTCAACTTAAATAAAATGGGCTGAACGGGCAGTGGAATAAGAAAGGAGCACCTTTCGTACATTAACTTTACATTCAAAACGCAGACAAAATTTATCAGTACATTAACCAGTAGCCTAGACTATTACTGTATAAGCAGTGTCTTTGATATTGAAATCTATGCGAATGCAAGGTAAGGAGGTGCAAACTGTTGCTTGATCGATCTAGGGTTAATATACTGCAGCATGTGTCTATTAAAGTAAAGCTTTCCTGCATTATACAGGTAGTTGTTTAGTATCTGCCAGCTCGGTCTATGTTACACACCGACGGTATGCACTGTGATACCGTGCTGTACTCTGGATTCTGTTTTGGGAGTTATTCTTTCAGCACCAAGAAAGCGTGCTTGGGAAAGCGATTAGTTTTCTTTCGATCCGAAAGAACGATCATGATTGCAGCTTCCCTGTTTATTTTTTAAACAGGTAATGTGCTGTGTGTCGCTGTCTCTTATTTCACAGTCTCTTTGCACGGCTTCACTTCCTCTTTCTTGTTCTAAACTGTGAGAGATGGCATTTCTTATACAGGGTGTTAAAGTTCCTGGTGCATTGTGGGGTATATCGAGCCTTCACTGTGCATCAGAGTCTCAGCAGAGACCTTCAGTCCAATGTGGGCTAGGACGTATCAAGCACCCTGTGCATTAATACACACAACGCAATTGAATCACAGTATAAGTACAATTGTATGCACAGTTTATCATTTTTAACACTTGCAACAATTACAAATCAGAGATCTCTCTCAGCCAATACAAAGTGCCTGATTCACTACATTTTATTTTGTTACAAGAGATACCATTAAATACCTGAGCCACAATACCTTAGGGACCTCTTGTGGATAACAAGTTACGGGTAACTAGGCTAATCCCCGAACTAAATGGCATGAGCTATGAGGACAGGTTGAAAGATGACTGGTAACAAGTGGTTTAAAAGTTTATAAAATCCGAAAAGATCTAGATAATTAGGTAACACTTTACATTAAGTGTATCTAATTACTGTGTATTCACATAGTAGTTAATTAGTAAATGCATGTGTACTTCCACATAATTACAATGTTATTATACATAGTTACAATGTACTTAATGTGTACATTTTTTGCATGATATAACCCTAACCCTAACCCCCCTAGCCCTAACTCTAACCCTAACCATAACCCTAACACTAACCCTTTTGTGCACTTGCATATATCATGCAAAAAGATTTACACATTAAGTACATTGTAACTATGCATAATAACATTGTAATTATGTGTAAGTACACATGTATTTTCCTAGTAACTACTATGTACAGCTATAGCCAAAAGTTTTGCATCACCTTACAGAATTATATCTAATTTTGCTTCATAAAGTTGAATGAAACCTGCTGAATAATGTTACATTAACATATTGAATTACATACCGCTTGGTAGTTTTCCATATACTTAACAAAAAACTGACAATTTCAAAATGTGACATTTCTAAATCTAACATGAAATACTGTACTGCTATTATGGCTTACGTTAGACTTTTGCAATATGATTTTGTAGTTTCTTTAATTACATTAAATGAAAGATCTAAATTATGTTGCTATAGTTTTTTTTTATTATTATTATATCTCAATCTTAAATTCTAGGGTGATGCAAAACGTTTGGCCATAGCACATTTATGAGAGACACTTCATGTAAAATGTTATCGATAATTAAGTCTAACAGAAAAGTCTCAAGTGATTCCTCCTGCAGGGGACATACTTCAGGGATAACTGGCAGCCAGCAGAAATAAGCATCTGCCACACACAGGTAATCTTCCCAGGCTGAAAGGAGCCTCCGTGCTGAAGTGCTAAACTGCACTGCCAGTGCAATCTCTGTGAAAGTGATTTTTAATCCAAATGAGTTTCTCCTGGTTTCAAATATTTTAATAAAGAAAATCCATTGTGTCGCTGGAGCCATGCAGAACTCAAGCAGATGGGACCGCATGACCTTTCTGGAAAACAGACTTTGGTTAATCCCCAAACCCAGGCTTCTGCAGCCTCTCACATCGTATCATCGAGAGTGAAACCATACAAGAGTTTCCTCGGGGGATCACTCAGGAACTCGTGACCAGGTGCCATGGAAGAGAAGGGCCTGTGGTAAAATGGTCCATTGCCACCAGTAGGAACCAGTTCTCTTGCTTGGACCTCGGGAAGGGCCCAAGGACATCCACAGCCACGCGCTCCATTGGGGCCCCCACCTGGTAGCTCTGTAGATGTGCTCGTGACAGATCCAGGTGCTCGTAGTACTGGCACTGAGCAACCTTGCATGGCCCAGTGCCGGAACCGGAAGTCGAAACCCTGGCGCACCTCGATCCAACAGGCCTCAGGCCTCATACTCCTCAAGACCCTACATGCTGCGCAGGTGAAGGTCCTCCATAGCTTCAGCCCGCAGTGAAGGTGGCTGTTGGACTGGCACACGGGCGGACGGCTGGGCAGTGGTATTATTGAGTTGTTGAGCAGGCCGGCGAGCTGGTGAGCCGGGGCAGCTGTTGAGCAGGTAGGCGATCTGGTGAGCCGGGGCAGCTGTTGAGCAGGCAGGCGAGCTTGTGAGCCGGCTGGCTGTTGAGTAGGTAGGCAAGCTGGTGAGCAGGGGTGACTGTATTTTCGGGGGCAATGCCCTGGCTTGGCAGGCTTCTCCCCTCTGGGTTGCAGCAGTAGTGGGTTGACCCCCCTGCACTTTCCCCAATGTCTGCGAGCCAAACCGGGTGCTGGCGCTGATGCCCCGGGCCCGGGCGATGGGGCAGTGGGCTTCCAAGTGGCCCTGTACACCGCAGTTCCAGCACACATGGTGGTCGAACGGGGTCCCTGGCTTCAGGCCTGTTGGCCGGCCCCGGCAAACAGCCACACTGTCTACTTCTGTGGGCATTTCAGGGGTGGCCTGCGTCACTGCCTGGACTAACGCGGTCTGTCTGTGAATGGGAGAGGGAAGTCTGGGTCAGCATGAGAATCTGTTCTAGGCGGCGTGCCTCTTGTACAGCCTTCCCTAATGTTTTCCGCTCCTTAAAAGGACATGTCGCTGTAGTTCCCCTGGTGTCATCGCCCCAATACACGCATCCCTCCCTATCTTGTCCCTCGCTTCATTGGACAGTTCTGGGTATGCCTTCTGTATTAACGTGGTTACATCATTGCCCAGTGCCCCCAATGACTCACCCGGTCACCTTCGTCGCTCCTTCAGCTGTGTCACGTGTTTGAAGCTGGATGCGGCCTGTCCAAACTGCTGTTCCACTGCAGCTACCAGCATGGTGTAGTTGGTCGCCTCCTCCACTGGTAGGGCCATATAATTACAATGTTATTATGCACAGTTACAATATAGTTAATGTGTAGCATTTTGTGTATGATATAACCCTAATCCTAACCTTGTCCATAACCCTAACCTTAAACCGAACTCTAACCCTTTGCGGTCCATTGTCGGACCCTGTCCGACATCATTATAGAAACGCAAGAAACGGGTTTTAGTCGTTTTTTCTCCGGAAAAAGTCGAGAAAACCATTCAATGGCCGAGTGGGAACGACAGGAGAAGAGACAAGTCGAAAAAAAAAAAAAAGCGTATCTCATGAATAGTCATACATGGCCCTGGTATCAGATAACGGGGAGGTCATAAGTAAACAAGCTAGCTGATAGTGAGTCCCCGCACAGAGAACACGGACATTTGCAGAGCTTTTTTGAGATGTTATAGTAATAAAATAATGACTTGGATCGCATTATTGAGGAGTTTGGTGATAAAACGAGTGATCAGGAGATGATTGATCGGTATGTACAACTATTATTATTATTATTATTATTTATTTCTTACATAGGTGAAAGCTATAGCGAACAAAAGGGTGGGGCGGGGCTGGAGATGCCTAGTGAGTGCTTTGTTGATATGCAGGGCCATTTAAACCCGTTTGACTGTGAAAAAAATACTTTTTAAACAGCGCCTAAAATTAACTGCACGTGTGAAAATTAATTAGACCTGGCGTGCCTGACGCCAACATTTAATAAATGGACCACAAAGGGTTAAACCTAACCCTTTTCTGATACAATTGTGAACTTGTGAATGTATCGTGCAAAAAGATGTACACGTTAAGTACACATGTGTTTACTATGTAACTACTATGTTATTACACAGTAAGTAGAGACACAATATAAAGTGATACCAAAAAATCTTCCTTATCTAAAGCTTTTCTATTAAATTGTTGTGCTAGTGGGGTAAATGTAAGAAAGTGACAGTGTAGTGTATTACTTATTTAGTTAATGACATACTGCTAATAATTATAAATTCTACATATTCATATCTTCTAATTACATGGTAATGCATGATTACCAGTGGTGCCACATGACTCACATCTCCCACACAGCTGTCTGATTCCTCTTGATGCAATGGAAAGAGCATTAGGAACTTCTTCTATTACCAATTACTTCTTTAAGAAGCCTGAAAATGCTGAGGAAGACGACAGCAACAGAGCATCAACTGCGACTGTGAACACAAACACAAGCCACTGACACACAGACACGTCAATAAAGTAAAGCATTCTCACAAGGTGAAGAAAGGCACTTTGTGGAAATACTTGTAGAAATGAGATAAATGCATTTTACCCATTATATGTGTTACTAGAAGTTCAGTATACAAATAAAACGAGAATTCGTATAATAATTCTAAATAAATCTTTTTTCCTGGCTTTGCATTACCTTCAGATTCAGGATTAGATTTGCTGATACTGAAAGATTACAGTGTCATGCTGACTTTCAGGGCAACTCCAGTTACTAGGTTGTTACACTGCAATTAACAAATCCAATTACTAAGCATTGTTGATGAAAACAGGGAGAGTTGGTGACCCGAAGGAAGTTTTAATCCCCCCTAGAAATGATAAAAAAAAATAATAATGTGCTTGTGTCCCTTGCAGGCATTTCCAGTAAATTAACCATTTAGTTTCCAATGTTCTGTATTTATCAAATAATAGCAATCATAGTATAATTAGTACTAACATGGAAATAGTATAGTTGTACACATCTATCATGAAAGAATCCGTTCTAGAAGATTACCATACATAGTTAAAGCACAGCAACGTGTAATAAAGCACAGTGAAATCATGATAAAGCATGGGTAAGCATTGTAAAGGTGCACAGAGAGGCATGGTAAAAGCATATTTAAAAACATGGCAATGCATGGTAAGCTTGGTAAATACATAGTAAAAAATCCACGGGAAAAGCATGGAAAGAATGCAAAACTCTTGTACATATGTATGTAAGTAAACTTTAATAAGGGATAAGACCATTGTAACACTGTGAATCTTGAGAGGAACAGCCTGGTTCCTGAAATGCAGGGATCGTTCCTTCTATAGAAAGCAGCTTCCAGTTATATATGGTTGAAACGGTTTTATTCCACTCTGAAACATGCCCTTCCTCAGAGCCGTTGTTGAAGACTCCTCAAGAGAACCCACCCTGTCTTCTGAACACCCAGATTAGAGTGCTTCTAATCCGTCAGCTCCACTGTGTCCTTCACCTTGGTGTGGGAATGCATACCAGCCCTCCCATAGACTCATTGCAGTGTGCTGCACAGGGGTGAGGGCTTGTGCATATCAGCCCTCCTGCAGTTCTGATTTGTGTGTGTCACTGTCATGCTCAATTTATTCATTTGATGACTGCAGGTCACTGTAAATAATTTGAATAAATATTCATATTTATATTTATAAGACAAACGTGTTATGTTATTCTCACACAGAGCAGAGTGTATAAAGATCCTGGATTTTGCAGGGCGTCTTAAATTTTCCAGAACTATGACACTTATTCTGTCATGTATATGATGTGGTGATGTCATATCATGGTGTGGTGACATCATATCACTTAACATAGAAAAAACTGACTTCAAAGGAAATATTCCAAACCCCCTTTTTTGTTACACAGACAGACCCACCCATAACGTATATTAAAAACACCACTGTTTTATTTATTTTTTTTGATTATAGACTTCTTGACAGTTCATTTCCACATTGACGTCATAATCAAGGAGCTCAGCCAAAAAAACAAACTGTAGTTTAAAAACGTTTCCTGTTAAATGTTCATATATATGTTCCAATACCACGTCTCGTGCTTCACTTTCTTGACTAGTAAACACTTCTCACAATACAGTGCAGATCGCTGCTCCTGCAGCTAGAAACCAAACGGTGTCTAAACAGTCCTGATCATAGAAACAAAACACTTGGTAGAACAGTTCACTGCTCCTGCAGCCAGGAACCAAACAGTGTTTTAAACAGTCCTGGTTATGCAATAATACTCTTAGTTGAACAGATCGCCTCCTGCAGCTATGAACCAAAACAGTATATTCGCCATGACTGTGCCAATGAGGGTACCCAAGCTAACCCCGCGGGTCACCACTAGCCACGGCTCAGGCAGCCGACAGCACAGTGGTTTAATAAATCAAACAATGAAACAAAACCAAACAAATCCAAAACAAAAGGCTGCCTCACCAAGAGGAAGAAATGCACTAAATAACTACGACTGAAATGTAAAGCACTTACTATCACTTTCCAAAGATATCGAAGTTTACGCAGGCAGGACAATCAGGCCATGTTCCCCACAATCACACTTCCCGACTGTTCTCCCTGCTCCCTTTTAAACTGTCTAACCCCGCCTCACTAATTTGCGCTGAGGTTTCTGGGTGTGTAGTTTTTCTTCAGAGACGCCATTACTTAAAGACATCCCTGCTCTTTCTTCACAATATATATATATATATATATATATATATATATATATATAAACCATATGAAATCACTGTATCATGTGTCATAATGTCAGAAGTAGGATTATGATGTGGGCTTCAGTAGGATGTAAATATTTCATTGTAACCCTTAAGAAAGTGCTGTAGTACTGTACTGGTGCAACAACATAAAACAGGTTTTATTATCTGTGTGTGTTTGGTGCCATCTGGTGTTTATTTCAGAATGAAGACTAATACATTATGAAGCTGGATCAAAAGTGTACAATATCCATTGACAATTTGACATTTATAATTATATATGTGAATATTGCAGAAATACTGAATCTTTGCTTCAGATACACCACAGCACATGGGCATTGCATCAGATATCCCAAGGCACATGAGCATTGCTTCAGATACACCACAGCGCATGGGCATTGCTTCAGATACACCACAGCGCATGGGCATTGCATCAGATACACCACAGCGCATGGGCATTGCTTCAGATATACCACAACACATGAGCATTGCTTCAGATACACCACAGCGCATGGGCATTGCTTCAGATACACCACAGCGCATGGGCATTGCTTCAGATACACCACAGTGCAAGAGCATTGCTTCAGATACACCACAGCGCATGGGGCATTGCTTCAGATACACCACAGCGCATGGGCATTGCTTCAGATACACCACAGCGCATGGGCATTGCTTCAGATACACCACAGCCAGCGATGGGCATTGCTTCAGATACACCACCGCACATGAGCATTGCTTCAGATACACCACAGCGCATGGGCATTGCTTCAGATACACCACAGCGCATGGGCATTGCTTCAGATACACCACAGGTCATGGGCATTGCATCAGATACACCACAGCGCATGGGCATTGCATCAGATACACCACAGCGCATGGGCATTGCATCAGATACACCACAGCGCATGGGCATTGCTTCAGATACACCACAGCGCATGGGCATTGCTTCAGATACACCACAGCGCATGGGCATTGCTTCAGATATACCACAGCGCATGAGCATTGCTTCAGATACACCACAGCGCATGGGCATTGCATCAGATACACCACAGCGCATGGGCATTGCTTCAGATACACCACAGCGCATGGGCATTGCTTCAGATACACCACAGCGCATGAGCATTGCATCAGATACACCACAGCGCATGAGCATTGCTTCAGATACACCACAGCGCATGGGCATTGCTTCAGATACACCACAGCGCATGGGCATTGCTTCAGATACACCACAGCGCATGGGCATTGCATCAGATACACCACAGCGCATGGGCATTGCTTCAGATACACCACAGCGCATGGGCATTGCTTCAGATATACCACAGCACATTGGCATTGCTTCAGATATACCACAGCGCATGAGCATTGCTTCAGATACACCACAGCGCATGGGCATTGCATCAGATATACCACAGCACATTGGCATTGCTTCAGATACACCACAGCGCATGGGCATTGCTTCAGATACACCACCGCACGTGGGCATTGCTTCAGATATACCACAGCGCATGGGCATTGCTTCAGATACACCACAGCGCATGGGCATTGCTTCAGATACACCACAGCGCATGGGCATTGCTTCAGATACACCACCGCATGTGGGCATTGCTTCAGATACACCACCGCACGTGGGCATTGCTTCAGATATACCACAGCGCATGGGCATTGCTTCAGATACACCACAGGTCATGGGCATTGCTTCAGATATACCACAGCGCATGGGCATTGCTTCAGATACACCACAGGTCATGGGCATTGCTTCAGATACACCACCGCGCGTGGGCATTGCTTCAGATACACCACCGCGACGTGGGCATTGCTTCAGATATACCACAGCGCATGGGCATTGCTTCAGATACACCACAGGTCATGGGCATTGCTTCAGATACACCACAGCACATGGGCATTGCTTCAGATACACCACAGCGCATGGGCATTGCTTCAGATACACCACAGTGCAAGAGCATTGCTTCAGATATACCACAGCGCATGAGCATTTCTGTTTAAAGACAGTTCATACACACCGTCGAAATTCACAACACCTTCTACTTCAAACTGTCAATCGCACCATTTATCTTTCTGAAAAACACTTGTTACAAAACTAAAAAAAACAAGCACCCTTGAAAGTGAGTGATGGCACATTAACTTGCTTCTGATTGGAGGAATTCAAGGTGTTACAACATCCCCTGGTCTCTCCTATTGACCCCAAGCTGAGGCTGTGACAGTGAACTAGGCACACCAAGAGCACAGCCTGCCTGGCTGACTTGCTGAGCTGAGGAGCTCCTCCTTTATATGTGCTTAAACCATATTGGCAGTTAATGAACCAGTTTAGCTTGACCACATTCTGACATGGTCAGACTCCCAGTCCAGCCACATCTCGCATGGCTGGCTTGTCTGCCTGTTGGAGTGGACCCAGTAATTCAGGGATTCATGCAGGTATCCCCACGGTATTTCTGCAGTTCTACCATGCTTTTCCCGTGGTTATACGATGCATTTTCTCTGGTGTGCCATGTTTATTAAAATGCTTTACAATGCCTCACGCTTCTTTACAATGCTTACCCATGCGCTAACATGCTTTCACTAGGTTTTATTAAATGTTGCTATAATTTTACTATGGTAAAGGGTATGTGGCGTATTACTAATTAACAGGTAATTAAAACTGTGTGCAAAGTACAGTAGCTGCTGGATATCATAATCCAGCCTCCCATCTTGTTTTCTCTTACTGGCTCCCAATGTATAATGTACTGGAGTTCCTTCAGTGTTTAGTTGTTCATTACACTGTGATGTTGGAGATGAGTTAACACAAATCCAGACTTTTCAACAGCATAGTGCAGTATACGGTGGTGAATGCATATCAAAATGGAACAGAAGTACTGTATCTTAAAAAAGCATGATATAGGAAAGCGCATTTAAACATTAATAACTCAAGGGCCAATCACAGTGACCCAAAGGGCTCTTGCTATTATAAACTGAAAAACAAAACAGAGGGCTGATATTGTAACTTTGTAAATTAAAAATGCTGAAGTTGCTCTGAATCACACAAACTTGTTTAAACTAATTCGTTTCCAGGAACGGTATTCCAGTTGCATTAATACAGCAACCCCTGTATAGACCAGTTCAGCAGGAAAGCAGAATATTCCCAGTATGACTATTTCTCAGCTAAAGCAAGCTCCAGTTCTATTGGGTTTATGTGCCACGGTGTTGAACAGATACACGGGGCTGTACGCACAGAGCTTTAACTCAGGGGCTATGTAAAGAATGTTTCTTCAAAGTCTATGAATTAGTTCAGGTTTGATATTCCTGAAACTGTGCTGGACCATTGATGGTTTCATTAACAACGCTTTCACAAATACCAACAATTGAGCAGGCTGTGATGGTTCAGTACTTCTTCACTGTATATGCAGTGTGGTTAACTCACATGTTTTTATTCAAGTCTGTCCCGCCTCTTTACTATATATATATATGCAGTGTGGCCAGCTCGGCACTTAGGAAGTGGTTGACGTAAGCTGTGAGCAGTCAAATTGTATTTGAAGGGTTTGCTGAAGAGACTACACTTTATTTTGCTTCTTGCTTTTTTTTTAATGCTAACGTTTTCTCAATTATTGTTGATTATTAGCTGTTAGGGGAATTGGTTGCTCTTTTGCTGCGCTACAGATTTTCTGCTCATAGCTCCCCTGCTTCCCTGCGTATTTTTCCTTAACCCCAAAAGTCCAGATTTAGCTAAATACACACGCGTATCACAAACTCAACATTTAAAATCAGTCTAGAAATCTTTTTTTTTTTTTTTTTTTACACTTCGAGTGAACATTTTGACATGTTAACCTGGGTTTCTAACAAATAAATCAGTGAATTTAAATATTTTGTTTACACTTGGCAAGTCAACATTGAGCTAACATTTCTAACAAATAAATCCGTGGAAAACACACATGTAACTTAACTCTTTTTTTTTTGTTTTGTTTAAACTTGGCGATTCAACAGTAACCTGACAGATACATCTGAAAAACATTATCGTTCAGCAATTAAATCTTAGGTTTTCACAAAATACAGTATGCACATCAAGAGCGAAGTGAACGACGACACGAATACAAAAATACCACCGGCTTGTAAAATAGCTAATGTGATTATTATTATTATTGGTCAACATTATTAAAACACCGAAGCATCATTTTACAGAATACGAAACCAATGTGTGGCCCTCCCCGTCACTTTGACTAAAATTAAGGTGAAATAAAGAGAGATAGACATATCATCAATTTCCAATTGTTCTGCTATTTCTTGACATGTGCGTCCTTTTTATTGTCTTTATAACTGTGGCGTTGTGGTCATAAAATGAAAGAGAGCGAGTCTGTGCTATCCAATCCTAACGCGTCTTTATTGTTTTTTTACTTTCTCTCTAGTTACAAGGGCGCATGCGTATACAAAACAACATAGCTTTATTAACTGCTATTACAAGAACAATAGCAACCCATCACATCTCCCCTCTTAAATGAAATAAGCTTTTATTTTGAACTAGCTAATTAAGGGCAATGGGATTATTCTGCCCATTAAATTCTTTTCCCAATCTAGATATCTAAGCGTTGAACTGGCTTAACAATACGTCCGATCTGGTGGTTACGAATTCTTCTGGAACTGGTCTTGGTGAGTCTACAGTGTCCTTTTTGCTGTTGCTTTCATGTGCTGTTTCAGCTCTGTGGTGATAAGCTACTGCTACTTTGTATCTCTTCTGGAATTGCATGTTCTTCAATTGTCGGAGAACATTCTCTCTTATTCACAAGTTGAATATGTCTCCTGTTACTTCTCGGGTGTCTCCCTCTGTCTGGATGATATATGAGCGTGGTGTTGTGCATCTGCCTCGGACAATTCCAGTTGTTTTCCATTCTCTTTCACTCGAACTCTATCCCCGATGCTCAGCTGTGGAAGTGGTCTTGTAGAATGTTTTCTATTGTAGTACTGTTCATAACTCTGCTTCGCTTTTGTGTCATTTTGTCTTACTACATTTAGATCAGGCCATTCTGGAATTAAATGTTGCTTCAGTGTTGGAACTGTAGTGTGAATTCTTCTTCCCATCATCAGTCTTGCTGGGCTTTCCTGCGTTGGCTCTGTGGGTGTACTCAGCTTGCTTGAGTATCTCTTTTGCTGTTTTGACTGCTCGTTCAGCCATGCCCTTGGCTTGTGGAAAGTGTGGGCAAGAAGTTACATACTCAAAGTCATAATGCGTTGCAAACTGCTTGAACTGCCAGGCAGTGAACTGCGGTCCATTATCAGTTACTATCTTCTCGGGTATTCCAAATCTTGCAAATACGCTCTTCATCTTTGCAATCACTATTTCACTGTTGGTCTTCGGTAAGTGTAATATCTCTAACCATCGTGAAAAGTAGTCAGTAACGATAAGGAAGTTTCTCCCTTTGTATTCACATAAGTCTGCAGCTAACTTCTGCCATGGGAGCTAGGGCAGCTGGCTTGTGATGAGGGGTTCTTTGCGCTGGCTAGGCTTGTGTTCATTGTAGTATTTACATGATAGGACATTTTCTTTTACGTCATTTGTGATCTCTGGCCACCAAACTGAGTGTTTGTATCGTTCTCTACATTTGGTTAGGCCTTGGTGACCTTGGTGTATCTTTTCTATCATGTCTGCTCTCATGCTGCAGGGAATGACAATTTGGCTGGCACGTTTTAGGAATCCATTCAGTTCACTCAGGAGTCCTCTTTCTGCAAAGTATACTTTTGCTGGTTCAGCTACGTCTCTGAAGTACTCAGGCCATCCGTTTCGCGTATAGTTCAGCACACACTGCAACTGACTGTCACTCAGTGTTTCCTGTTTGATCTGTTCTTGAACAGATTTTCTCACTGGTTGATGTTTTTCTATGGCGTTGACATACGCTTGTATTTCTGCTTCTAGTTCTGCCGGTTCTGTGCTTTTCATTGGTTGTCTTGATAGTGCGTCTGCTATGATTAAGTGCTTCCCTGGTACATATTCAGCAGTTGGATTAAACTTCATCATTCTGATCAGTAAACGCTGACATCGGATTGGTGCTCTGTCCAGATCCTTGTTGTTTATTAATGTCACCAATGGCTTGTGATCTGTTAGAAGTCTATAGGTCTCCAGTCCACATAGATACTGGTAGAATCATTCTGAAGCCCACACACTAGCCAAGCATTCCTTCTCTATTTGTGCGTATCGCTTCTCAGCATCCGTGAGGGTACGGGAACAAAAGGCTACTGGTTTCAGTTCCTTACCATGTTGCTGGAGAAGGATGCCTCCTATGCCATAGCTACTGGCATCAGCACTTACTACTGTTGGTTTGTTTGGATTAAAGAACTCCAGAACAGGTGCTGAAGATATCATGGCTTTAACTCTGTTGAAAGCCTTGTCTTGAGGTGGACCCCATAACCATGCTGTATCAGACCTGAGCAGCTCATTTACAGGGTGCAAGACTTTGGAGAGGTTCGGTAAGTATCGGCCTATGTAGTTTATCATTCCTAGAAGTCTCCGTAGTTCTGTCACATTTTGTGGTGGGTCTAAACTTCTGATGGCTGCAACCCTCTCTGGACTCGGTGTGATGCCTTCTTTACTGATCACTTGTCCCAGAAACTCTAGTTTAGATTGGCGCAGTTTACTCTTTTCTTTGTTGAGTTTCAGCCCTGAAGCTCGAATGGTCTCCATAACTTTATGCAGTCTAATGTCATGTCTGTGTTGTGCTTCCAAACACAAGGATATCATCCATGTAGACAACTGTGCCTTCCTGGTCATGTAGCAGCTCAGACATTTTGCGTTGAAATATCTCAGGAGCTGAAGTGATGCCAAATGGTAGCCTTCTAAAGCAGTATCTGCCTGATGGTGTGATGAAAGTGGTTAGTTTTTCACTCTCTCCTTCCAGTGGAATTTGCCAAAATCCACTTGCTGCATCTAAACTTGAAAATCCAGTACTTCCTGCTAGTTTTGGCAATATATCATCCAGCGTTGGCAAAATGTATTTTTCTCTTAACATTTGCATTCAGTTTCTTCAGATCGACACAAATTCTTATCTTTCCATTTTTCTTTACTACAGGTACCATAGGCGCACACCATTCAGTTGGTTCAGTCACTTTTTCTATGATCCCCTTCAATTCCATTCTTCTCAGCTCCTCTTCAACCTTTGGCAGTAAGGGAATTGGAATCCTGCGAGGTGTAGTGATGCTGTAGGGTTATGCATTTTCTTTCAGCACAATTCTGACTGGTTCACCGTCTAGTGTTCCCATGTCACCATAAACACTAACTTCTTCAATGCGATGTATCAGCCCCAATTTTACCCCAACAGCTCTGCTGAGTAGGTTATCTCCTTCAGATTTCACAACAACAATTCTGAAAAAGTAATCTTGCCGTTTACTTTGACATTTTATCATCGTTTTTGCAATAAACTGCCCTCTAGTGGTCACAGCTCCTCCTGGGCTGTGCAAAGTATTCTTCACGTTCTTTAACTGTGGCTTCTTTGCTAGGTTATTGTAAGTGACTTCAATTATGATTGATGTATCTGCTCCCGAATCTATCTTGAAGATCACAGGCGTTCCAGCAATGTCCAGAGTAGTGTGCCACGGAGGTTCATCATCTTTGATAACTGTATCTACGTGTTGATTGTTGTCTGTAACTGAGCCCAGAAACAGTGAATCTGCGTCTTCTGTGTGCGTAGTAACTTCATACACTAATTTAGTACAGCAGACCGTAGCAAAGTGTCTGTATTTGTGACATTTATTGCATTTCTTGTCTTTCGCTGGGCAATTGTCTGTGCTTGCATGCTCACGGCCACATCTTCCGCACTTTTTTTTTTTTCTCCCGTTCATTTCGACTGAGTATTGTACTGACGCATGTTTCTCGGCTTGTGTGATTTTCCTTTACGTCTGAATGCCTTCAGCTCTTCTACTCGCTCAGCGTCCGTTTCGGTATTCTGCTTTTTAACGAGCTCAGAATGTCTTGCCATTTCTATTGCTACACGGAGGGTAAGGTCGCTTTTCATCTGTAACTTCTGTGATAACTCCTTGTCTGCAATGCCAATCACTAGCCCGTCTCTTATTTGCTCCTCTTTCTGTGCTCAAGTCACAGTTTTCAAAAATGTTTAGGTTTGTATTGTAGAGCATTGATAAACCAACTTACTGTCACAGTGTAAATGAACACAGGTTGCATACAGCACATTGTGGATTGAGGTTTCAGGAATCAGCCTGTGCCACAAACACTACCTCATGCACACACACAGTGGAGTCGTGTTGTACTGTACAGTTGGCCACAACTGAGGTTTTTTTTTTTTAAATTTGACATGTTTTTCCCTCATGTCATTGTTTCACTCCCTATGTGATGCTAGTCTTTTTTTTAACTTAATTCTTCATTCATTTTATCAGTTGTCTTTATAAACGTATTTCATATTGTATAATTCTTCAAACTAAATGACAGAGTTTAAACAAAATGCACATCAAATCCAAATCCATCATGATGTAACAAGGAAGATTTTACCATGGTGTTATACTGTATAATGTTAGATCAAAGATAAGTAAGAAAGGAGAACTCTAGATGAACCCATGAAGCATGTACTGTGCATTATTAACTGAATGACTTAACAATAAAAGAACAATTATTAACCTTAATGTCCATTGCTCAAATCCTATACACATCACAAAAAAAAAGGTCTGTATCAAATACTCAAAAATGTTTTTTCTTTTTTTTTTAATCCTATTAATCCTATAAATAATCTTTGATTTACTCTTCTTATATTATTTGTAGAATACTCCCAGAGTTTTGAAAAGTGTAGTGAGAGGTGCAATGAAATCTCCAGACTTGTGTTTGGTGTGTAGTACTTTCACATTCTGCCCTTTTTGCCACCGCCACTTTTTTTTTCCTTCAGGAATTGTGCATGCTCTGCACGCAATTTTCTACCTTTGCACACTGCATGCTCAACACATTTACTATGCCAGAAATAGCTACCCAACCCAACCAAGAGACCCGAAAGATTTAGGCAGGATACTTTAATTTCTGTGACTGTTTAATGGAGAATATGCCTGGAATGAAACAAACTCCAGTTTGATTGAAACCTGTAAAATAAATATGTATGCATGAGTTTTAAAGTTTACCGGTGACTGTTTGTGTGGATTGCTGAGAACAGGTGCACATATGCTTGGCAATGACATAATCTGTTATAAGCGAGTTTATTCATTTTAGGCTCAGAATAATATTTCGTTAAAGGAAAAGGTTAAAATCGCTGGATAATATTTTTAATATTTTTAAATACCGTTTTAGTTTTGAAGATGCTATCTGCGCTCTGTAGGTTTGGGTAGCCCTGGGTGCCGCCATCTTTGACTCAAGGCTTTAATATAGCCGGAAGCGCGCCCAATACAAGTACATGAGGGAATGATAACATAGGGCAGTGGTCGGCAATTACATTTGACAGCAAGCCAAATGACCCGCAGGCAGCCGCAGAGCGGGCCACTTGCAATGTGTTGCAGCATGGCGCATGCATGGCATACCAGCTTGTCAATAAGAAAGCTGGTCAGGGCAGTTGAAAACAAACCAAAAAGGATAAGAGAAGTAGCAATTGTGACTGTATGTCTTTGTAACCTCCAAATAAATATTAGTAAAAATAATATAGCATCTGTGTTGTATCTATTGAGACACGTTAGTTTAGTTTAACATTCCGATGTGAAACGTAACTCAAAATGACTCCTAACGATGTAGTCACTGGGCTTATGACAAACTTTATTGTACAGCTGAAAGACAATTTCAGTGCTCGCTTTGACTTCAGTATTCCCAGGGACGTAATTGTTTGATCCGTTTTCAATCCACCCCGATGGTGATTTCTCGTCCCATGCGAAACAAGTGCTTCCCGCAATCGACGAAGCAGCAACTAGAACTAGTAGATTTACAGGCATCGTCCCTGCTGAAAACTGAATTAACAAAGCAAACCTGGAATCATTCTGGTCCGCCTATACATGTCCAGAGAACTACGCGACCGTGAAGAAGCTGGCTCTGTTTGTGCCCTCCATGTTTGGATCTACTAACACATGCGAAGAGGCTTATTCCACAATGAATGCAATAAAAAAAGATGGACAAAACAGGCTGACACAAGACTCTCTGGATTACTGCCTACGCGTCGCCATCACGTCTATCGCACCTGATGTTCTAAAGCTGATCGCAGAAGGAAAGTGTAATTTTTCTCATTAAATTTGACATGACACAATGAAGCATTTAAATTAAAAATTTATGCTACTTTTGAATTTTGTTTTATGTTATTCTGCATTACTGTCTATGTAGGAAAGTGCTATTTGACTTTGGTGTTTTGTAACTGAACTGTATTCCGCTAAGACTGCCCATGTAGCATTTGACAGGCTACACAAAATGTCCGTTTATCAGTCGAAATGATTATTGGATGTTAGTTGTGTTGGAAATTCATTCTATCCTGTGGTTACTTAGTGAAGCCCAGCCACGCAGAATTTAAGCAGGTTTGTGAGATGATATTAAGACAGGTAATTTTTCAAAGAACCTATGGTGCATGGCAAGTGGTTTTTGAAAAATTGTGATAATAAACGGGGTATGATCTAAAACGGGTTCATCTGTACTTTGGAATCGATATTGCAAAACACTTAATTTTCTGCTTTCTCGCAAGAAATGAAGGTCATATGGGGAATCCCCCATGACACCCTCTTGCGGTAATATTAAAATGAAGTGCCACTCTCGCTCAGCCCTTGATACAGCCCTGCCAAGGAGGCTTCTGTGGGCCGTGAGCTGCCATTTGCTGACCACTGACATTGGGTGTACAGACGTGCTCAAATTTGTTGGTACTCCTCCACAAAAAATGAAGAATGCACAATTTTCTCTGAAATAACTTGAAACTGACAAAAGTAATTGGCATCCACCATTGTTTATTCCATATTTAATAGAAATCAGACTTTGCTTTTGATTTTTTATTCAACATAATATTGTAAATAATAAAACAAATGAAAATGGCATGGACAAAAATGATGGGACCGCTAACCTAATATTCTGTTGCACAACCTTTAGAGGCAATCACTGCATTCAAACGTTTTCTGTAGCTCTCAATGAGACTTCTGCACCTGTTAACAGGTAGTTTGGCCCACTCTTCCTGAGCAAACTGCTCCAGCTGTCTCAGGTTTGATGGGTGCCTTCTCCAGACTGCAAGTTTCAGCTCTTTCCATAGATGTTCGATAGGATTCAGATCAGGACTCATAGAAGGCCACTTCAGAATAGTCCAATGTTTTGTTCTTATCCATTCTTGGGTGCTTTTAGCTGTGTGTTTTGGGTCATTATCCTGTTGGAGGACCCATGACCTGCGACTGAGACAGAGCTTTCTGACACTGGGCAGTACGTTTCGCCTCCAGAATGCCTTGATAGTCTTGAGATTTCATTGTGCCCTGCACAGATTCAAGGCACCCTGTGCCAGGCGCAGCAAAGCAGCCCCAAAACATAACCGAGCCTCCTCCATGTTTCACTGTAGGTATGGTGTTCTTTTCTTTGAAAGCTTCATTTTTTTCGTCTGTGAACATAGAGCTGATGTGACTTGCCAAAAGCTGTCCAAAGGACATTCTCCCAGAAGGATTGTGGCTTATCAATATGCATTTTAGCAAATTCCAGTCTGGCTTTTTTTTACGTTTTTTTCTTTCAAAAGTGGAGTCCTCCTGGGTCTTCTTCCATGGAGCCCACTTTCGCTCAAAAAGCGACGGATGGTGCGATCAGAAACTGACGTACCTTCACCTTGAGTTCAGCTTGTATCTCTTTGGCAGTTATCCTTGGTTCTTTTTCTACCATTCGCACTATCCTTCTGTTCACTCTGGGGTCGATTTTCCTCTTGGCGGCACGCCCAGGGAGGTTGGCTACAGTTCCATGGACCTTAAACTTCTTAATAATATTTGCAACTGTTGTCACAGGAACATCAAGCTGCTTGGAGATGGTCTTGTAGCCTTTACCTTTACCATGCTTGTCTATTACACCGTAACAAATTTTTTTTTTTTTTTGGTTCCTGGGTAGTAAGTGTTATTTCCTAATTGCTTATGCCTCAAAAGTATAGAAAATGGCTATTATTCCCCACAAACTTTGCTTTTGTGACCAGGACAGTGATATTTTGAAATTTACCTATTTTCCAGAACATTCCAGATAGATTCAGTGCTGAGTAAACTTGGAGTAACTTCTAGAACTTTCTAGAACTTTCCAGTAATATAAATAGTAGTATAAATACAGGGGCCTTAAGCCCACCAGTTCAGTTTAGTTCCAGCTGCCTAAGTGGATACATATCTGCATTTTTCTGAGATGGCATCAAGGTCATAGGAGACTTCAAAATGGTGGCATTCCTGATGGGTCTCAAAGGCGGTTTTACCAAGTTTCCCTGCTATCTTTGCCTTTGGGACAGCAGGGACACCAAGGCGCACTACCACAGGGCGGGACTGGCCACAGCGGACCGAGTTCTCTGTGGGGAGGAACAACGTCAAGTGAGCCACTGGTGGACCCCCCGAAGGTGCTGATGCCACCACTGCACATCAAATTGGGCCTTATGAAACAATTTGTCAGAGCTCTAGATAAGGAGTCGGCAGCCTTCAAGTACCTTCAAGACTTCTTCCCTAAGCTGTCTGAGGCAAAGGTCAAAGCCGTGTCTTCGCCGGACCACAGATAAAGAAGATCCTGGAGTGCAATGAATTCCCAAGAAGCTCACTAGTAAGGAGAAAGCGGCTTGGAACAGCTTTGTCGCCGTGGTTCGGGCTTCCTGGGCAATCACAAGGCCGAAAACTATGTGGAGCTGGTTGAGACTCTGGTGAAGAACTACGGCACAATGGGCTGTAGGATGTCCCTCAAAGTCCATATCCTTGATGCTCATCTTGATAAATTCAAGGAGAACATGGGAGCGCATCGAGGAGCAAGGCAAAGCGCCCACCAGGATATACTGGACTTTTGAACGCCGCTACCAAGGACAGTATAACGAGAACATGATGGGAGACTACATTTGGGGGCTGATTCGTGAAAGTGATTTACAGTATAATCGTAAATCTCAAAAACTACTCACTTCTAAATCTTTTGTAGTCATTTTTGTATTACTTTAGTATAAATACATGTTAATTTGGATTCATATGTTGTTTTCTTCTGACTTTATGTGAACGAAAAGACACAAATTCGCCCGTTTTCTCATTGGAAATAGGTAAATTTCAAAATATCACTGTCCTGGTCACAAAAGCAAAGTTTGTGGGGAATAATAGCCATTTTCTATACTTTTGAGGCATAAGCAATTAGGAAATAACACTTACTACCCAGGAACAAAAATTGTGTTACATAGTGTTATTTTCTTTCTGATCTCCTCAGACAACTCTCTCCTTTGCTTTCTCTGGTCCATGTTCAGTGTGGTGCACACAATGATACCAAACAGCACAGTGACTACTTTTCTCCATTTAAATAGGCTGAATGACTGATTACAAGATTGGAGACATGTGTGGTACTAATTAAAGAAACTAATTAGTTTGAAATATCACTATAATCCAATTATTTATTACCTTTTCTAAGGGGTACCAACAAATGTGTCCAGGCCATTTTAGAATATCTTTGTAGAATAAGCAATAATTCATCTCTTTTCACAGCTTCTTTGCTTTATTCTATGACATAGCAAAGGCATGCAAGTATACATGATAAAATAGCTTTTAATTTCATCACTTTTCAGGAGGAATGAAGCATTATTTCAATGAGCTGTAAGGGTACCAACAAATTTGAGCACGCCTGTATGTAACCCAAATGTTTTGGAATAGTGTAGAGGAGGAGAGGTTAGTGTGGGCAAAGATAGATATATATATATATATATATATATATATATATACACTACCGGTCAAAAGTTTTAGAACACCCCATTTTTCCAGTTTTTATTGAAATTTAAGCAGTTCAAGTCCAGTGAATAACCTGAAATGGTACAAAGGTAAGCGGTAAACTGCCAGAGGTTAAAAAAAAAAAGTTTAGGTTACCAAAACTGAAAAATAATGTACATTTCAGAGTTATACAAAAAGGCCTTTTTTTCAGGGAACAAGTAATGGGTTAACAACTTACAGCTGTTCTGCAGCAATGGAAGTAAATTAAGCCTTGAAAGTTGATGCTAACAATTCCTACAGGTGTCCCCTTTGTTGATTACTTACAAACCCTCTGTCTGTATAAAAGCAGTGTTGGAACAGACTGTGTTACTACACCCTCTTAAGCATTATTTGGACAGTATTGTACTGCAGGAAGTAGTATATTGCTCTCATAATGGCGAAAAAGGCAATTAACAAAGGAAGACAGACAGACCATTATAACCCTTAAAAGTGTAGGTCTTTCCTTTAGAGAAATTGCAAAGAAAGCCAAGGTGTCAGTGAGTACAGTTTCCTACACCATCAAAAGGCACTTGGAAACTGGAGGAAACTCTGACAGGAAGAGGTCTGGCAGACCCAAAGCCACAACAGAATCAGAAGACAAGTTTCTGAGAGTCAACAGCTTGCGTGATAGGTGGCTCACAGGACAACAGCTTCAAGCACAGCTTAACACTGGTCGAAGTAAGCAAGTCTCAGTTTCAACTGTGAAGAGAAGACTTGAGCTGCAGGTTTGACAGGTCGAGAGGCAGTAAGAAAGCCATTGCTAAGATGGCAAAATAAGAAAAAGAGGCTTGCCTGGGCCATGAAGCACCGCCAGTGGACTACTGAAGACTGGAAGAAGGTCTTATGGACCGATGAATCAAAAATTTGAAACCTTCGGTTCATCACGCAGGGTTTTTGTACGCCGTCGAGTAGGTGAAAGGATGGTTCCTCGGTGTGTGACACCAACTGTCAAACATGGAGGAGGAAGTGATGGTCTGGGGCTCTTTTGCTGGATCCAGAGTCGGTGACTTGCACAGAGTGAGTGGCACCCTGAACCAAAACTGCTACCACAGCATTTTGCAGCGCCATGCAATACCCTCTGGTATACGCCTAGTTGGTCAGGGGTTCATCCTACAGCAAGATAATGACCCAAAACATACCTCCAGGCTATGTCAGAACTACCTTAGAAGAAAAGAACAAGACGGTAGGCTTCAAATCATGGAACGGCCAGCACAGTCTCCAGACTTAAACCCCATCGAGCTGGTTTGGGATGAACTGGACAGAAGGGTGAAAGCAAAGCAACCTACAAGTGCAACACATTTGTGGGAACTTCTGCAACAGTGTTGGGAAGAACTTTCCGAACAATATTTGATTTCCATTGTAGAAAGAATGCCACGAGTGTGTTCGGGCTGTTATATCTGCAAAAGGTGGCTACTTTGATGAGTCAAAAATTTAGATTAAATTTTGTTAAACAAAAAACATTCCATGATTTCTTTTTTATCTCCAATTGTTTATTTGTTCTATGCTTTAATTTCAGAGTACATTGAGACATTAAACTGCGTAAATTTCAATAAAAACTGGAAAAATGGAGGTGTTCTAAAACTTTTGACCGGTAGTGTATATATATATATATATATATATATATATACACACACCGGGGCTGGCTCATTCAAAAGGGAGAGGTGACAGACTGGCTGAAGAGTCTAGTGAGTAGCTGTGTGCTCAGAGAAAGTTACAGTCCTATGCTCCCACGGTTTGATATTATAAATAGTTGTTTTTAATTCCAAGTTGTTTTTTTGTTTGAACTGTTTGTTTTATTTATTTGTTTATTTTTGCCTGAAAATTAATATTTCCATTGCTTCCTGCAGTACATCAGCCACTTGACCACACTATCTTACAGACAATTTCTTTATTAATAATATTATTACTTTTTAGATTGGGAAATTATATAAGTATCTGAAAAAAAAACATTCCTAAAAAAAACTACTCGATAGTTACTACACACAAACTAAATGGCTCAGGTCGCTCAATTAAGTTAGTAAAACATGTGTTATACTTTTGTGACAATTCCTTTATTATTCACATTGCTCTTTAAAATTGCAGTTTTTTATACACTTGTGTGGTTGCTGACTGTTTTCTTCACCGGTATAATGGCAAATGCCCCCCGGATGTGAAAAATACAGTATTAGAAAGTTTTTTTTGTTATGTATAAAGAACAATGGGAAAGTCAAAGAATTCGCTGTCAGTGCCAAGTTCTGAGGTAACAATTAATTCAAACTGACTCTGACAGGACTCTAAGGCTATGCCATGCATGGCAACGGATTCATGCGACTCGGGGGGTATGATTTTATTTCCATAAAAAAATTAAACAATACAGAAATTGTTATTATCAGAAGCAATTTAATTGCAGTAACAATAATATTTAATAATAATGCTATATCACTTGTTATATCAAGGTATGTGATAGCTGCCTATCTGGCGTGAATGCTCGTGTGTGGTAATCTAATGATGTTCATTAAAAAATACAACTTTAAAAACAGAATGTCCGGGCTCCCGTGGGCGATCCAGTAAAGGCACTCCGCGGGAGTGCAGGATGTGCCCTATAGCCTGGAGATCACAGGTTTTGAACCGTCACTGCCAACCGTGACCGGGGTTTCTAGGGGTGGCACACAATTGGCTGAGCCACCTGGGTAGGGGAGGGCTTAGGGTTGGCAGGGGAATCCACGGTTCACCACGCACCAGCGACTCCTGTGGCCAACAGGGCGCCTGCGGTTCTGCAGTGGAGCCATCAGATCTGTGCTGTCCTCCGCACTATAGGGTCTAGTGGCCTCGCAGTGGATCCGCAAAGTCAAAATGATTTGATTGGCAGGAACACATTTCGAGGACGCGTGTTCCAGCCTCCGCCCCCGAGTCGCCGGGGGTTGCGAGCGGTGAGCCGGATACAAATAATAACAACTGAACATTTCAAAATTGGGGCGAAAACCAGGGTAAAAAAAAAAAAAAAAAAAAAAAAAAAAAATTTAATCAAACCCTTTTTTTGCAATATAGCAAGGGCACTATTGTGTTCTGTCCAGTAAACAAAAGGCAGATAGCACGTGAAAGATCAAGCAGTTACTTTAAGCTTGTTAGTTGGTTGTGATTATTTTGCTGGCAATAAAGTGAGGGAGGCTGCAATATTTTTTGGCCTGGTGCATAAGGACAAACCATATGAGTGGCAGTATAACAGCAAATACCTTTATTGTATACTGGATCGCATTGGTTCAAAAAGAATAGCTTGCTGAATGCCAGAGGCATTATAAAGGGGGCAGTATAGCAGGGATGCATTATAATGGGGGCAGTATAGCAGGGATGCATTATAAAGGGGGCAGTATAGCGAGGGTGGCATTATAATGGGAGTAGTGTAGCAAGGGGCAATATAATGGGGGCAGAATAGAGAAGGCGGGCTGGTAAAGGACCAGTAGCTTTGAATTTAATTGTTTTTATTTGCTCCACCTTTGCCTTGTCGTTTTATGCCATTTGAAAACATTGAGTGGTTCTGGGTTGTGATGCTTCAGTATACAGATATTATCATTTCTCTCTCCATTTGTCTCTTGAATTTGCTTTGAGCTTGTCTGGAGAATTCTAACCGCCTTGCAATGAGCAGACTTCCCGTTGCATTCCAACCACGTGGTGCTGACCGTGGCCTCACAATTTTGTTTTTGGAATTAATAAAACTTATAAAAGTTTCAATAAATGTTTTTTGTGGTTTCATGCTGCAATTTATTTTATCATGCACTATAATAAACTTTGAAATCAGCCCTATTATAAAAAAAAAAAAAAAAAACACAAACAGGTTGGTTTTAACTTTTAAAAGGCTACTGCAGAATTCAAGAATTTCTGTTGCAGGAATCATGGACCCTTGCCACAGAATTTGGAAAAGTCTGTTCAGTTCAGTCCTAGGCAGTTAGGATTCTCCTGACAAGTTCCCAGACAGGTAAAGAAATGTCAGTAATTCAGTATTGGATTAACAGAACCCAGAACTGCTCAACATCATGAAGACAAGGGAAAGGGAGAAAAAAAAATAAACAAAACACACATTTGAAGCTACTTGATGATGGGGGAGATCCTTTTCATCACGATCTTGACTATTGCATCAAGACCACTGGCATGAGGGAATTAGGTGTATTTTAGCATTGGATTGTGGCTCCACTCAGGCAAGGGAGCTTTTTTAACAGGCCACCCCAAGCCTTGAAAAACGGGAAGAGATTTTTCTGGACCTGCTGGGAAAACCTCTCTGCCCACAGGAGCATCTTGTCTGTGTTGTTGCTGCTGAGCCCTGGCTTGCTCTGGTAGTCGGAGAAGAGCTTGATGAATGGCTCCCAGCCAAACCCTTCTTGCAGCTAAGAGACAAGAAAAAAGCAGCAGTGGTTAATATCCGCTTCTCTACTTGTACCAACAAACATGTGCGCCCACCTCCAGAGAATAATATCAAGTCTTACATCTACTCAGACCACCACAAATCAGACAGGAGCCAAAGCTTGCCATTGAATCTGTTTTTTAAGTTGAGCTCTGGAAAGCTAAGATGAGACATCATGGCATCCAAGTCAAGCTGACACAGTGTTTTGTGGAGTTACATGTTGAAAGAACTGGCCCAAACACTGTCAACTGGCATCTTACACATTTTACCTTGGCTTGTTTCTTTAAGCTATGTGAAGAGGGTGCAAATGGAATGAAAAAACACAGTTGATGTCTGCAGCCATGTAAACCAATCAGATTACAGCTTTGGTTTCTATATAAAAGAAATTTTTTAAAGGAATGTTTTGGGGTAGTGCAATCCCATATCACACAGGAATGGATACAATTTGCACAAAATAAAATAAGTACCTGCAAGTAGGTTTCCAAACAAGTCCAAACAGTCCATTCTTCAAGCTTTGCCCCATTGTGCAGGTACTGTTGAATTGTTGCCTTATGCTGTTCTGCTGTAAGGGCACTGTGAGCCTTGTGCCGGGGATGTCCAGGACCTTCTCATGCACATAGACAGACCACAGGTTGTTGGTTGCCTCCAGTATAAGGAAGGAAATTCCATGCAGCCTTTTTGCTGATTATGGCCCAGCTCATGAATGGGCCCCCATGTGCCATTGGCTTTTATATATTGCAGATCTATGATGTCTTGAATTGCACCCCATTCAATCATGATTGGATAGCCAGAATGCATCCAACCTAGAACATGCAAGCAATGTGTCAGAGTTCAATTAGACAACCGTACTGGAAATAGTTTGGATAAACTGGTATTGTATTCAGGTATACAGCTATGGCTAAAGGTTTTGCATTACCCTATAGAAGTAACTCATTTTGCTTCTCAAAGTCGAATGAAACCTGCTGAATAATGTTACATTAACATATTGAATTACACACCGCTTTGTAGTTTTCCATAAAACTTAATGAAAAACTGAGAAATGTTAAAATGTGACATTTCGAAATCTAACATTAAATACTGTACTACTGTTATGGCTTCCAGTAGATATCATTTTATAGTTTGATTACGAGATGTGAATTAGAATATATACATAATGTTTATATAGTTTTTTTTCAGTATGTTTTAATCTTAAAATTATAGGTGATGTTAAACTTTTGGCCATAGCTGTATCCTAGTAAACCTTTGAGTGGAGTTTGTACGTTTTAGTTACAACTGCACCTTTATTCTAAATACCGGGACTCCAGATATTGTTGCTTACCAGCAGAGATTTGAACATCTGCCACAATCCGCTCTGGTCTGGCAAACTTTCTGGGTGTGGCAGCAAGCTCTGCTACCGCTTTCATGATTCTGTTCCACAGTAACTCAAGGGAGTGCGGATCATCCATACTGCGGATGTGCTTAGAAGGAACCGTCAGAATGATGTTCTCAAACTCCAGCTCTGCCCAGGGCACTGGGTAATAGCGAATACTCTCCACCCACTCGACTGGACAGGTCTTTCCTGCACCAAGATGGAACATTTATCAATCATACCCTTCCTATGCAAAACGTTTCTATGTGCCGTAGGACAACCTCTCATGGGTAGATGCATTCTGCTTGTGACACAACTTGAGCAGCAGAAACGAGTAGCTTTGATTACAAACAGGATGCAAGAGCGTGCTTATGAGTGTCTGTAGCTCGTAGAAACATATAAATTAGTCACGACTGCTAAACAAAACACAATCTGAACACTTAACACAGATTAAACATGTTTTAAACAGAAATGGGAATGTGAACTGAGGTTCTCCAGACCTCTATTGTTTTCAGTGGAACGTGATTATAATACCAGACATTGAAAAAGACATTCGGCTTATGAAGTTTCTTTTAGTATTTCAAAATGTAGCACTATTGAGTGTTTATTATATCTTATAAGCGATCAAAATGTTTCTTGCCATAACATTTATTTTTAAACAGAATTTTGTCTCGTCTTCATTCAATCTTGATAGTTTTAAAATAGGATTTCATAACTGTCATGCACAGGGTGTAAGTTATGATTGAATCTTTATTTGTATTGTGATGGAGCGTTTTGTCCTACATGGGAACATGAGGGGCATTAGGACCCTGGTAAGGGTTGTTTGGACAGCACTCCATTATGGATAAGGGAACAGAAGCCAAAAAATCCTCCATTTTTTGGTAAGGACACTCAGGTGATTAATGATTAAGTGGAGAGCCCAGTGCAGCTGGGACTAGTTCTCTTGGATATATAAGGGCAGGGTTTCTCTTTGTCTGTTTGTTATGTTTGGAAAGGATCACTGTGTTGTTAAACCCTACAAGTCTATTTCTTCTCCCACCTTAGAGGGACAGGAAACCTTTGAATAATATTGTACATAAAAGTTCTGCCTGTTTTAACCCAAGAGAAACAATTAACATTGTCTGTAACACATACTCATCCTGACCAACTGGGGGCGCTATATTACAGTATCTTTAGGCAGGGAACTTGTTTGTTAAGTGGCCTCTGGGGTCCATCTGGAAATTAGTCTTGAGCACAGATTTGGAACCTTTATTCCAATGCATGGTGAGAGGATCTGGTACATTGCCTTCAAGGTAGAAACAAACAAGATGCTGCACTGCTAGTGGTCACAAGCTAGATTGTTAAGATATACAGTGATTTTACACCGAGAAATAAAAAAATACCCTTACCACCTATGAAGTAAGGGGACCTCAGCCCCTCTACAGTGATCCACACAAGGCCAAGCCGACTCCCCTCAGGCACTATGATGTAGATCAGGCCTCCCCACAGACTGGAGACTGGAATTCTTTCTTTGTCAATTGCAAATCTCCTTGTGACCACCGCTGGCCTTCTCAGCTCCTCCATATTACTCAAGTCATCAGTCTGGCACCCAATCTGCACCTGCAATGTATAATCAGCAGTATCCTTCTATAATCATTCACAGTTTGTTTATAAGAACATAAGAAGGTTTACAAACGAGAGGTGGCCATTCGGCCCATTTTGCTCGTTTGGTTGTTAGTAGCTTATTGATCCCAGAATCTCATCAAGCAGCTTCTTGAAGGATCCCACGGTGTCAGCTTCAACAACATTATTGGGGAGTTGGTTCCAGACCCTCACAATTCTCTGTGTAAAAAGGTGCCTCCTATTTTCTGTTCTGAATGCTCCTTTATCTAATCTCCATTTGTGACTCCTGGTCCTTGTTTCTTTTTTCAAGTTGAAAAAGTCCCCTGGGTCGACATTGTCTATACCTTTTAGGATTTTGAATGTTTCAATCAGATCACCGCATAGTCTTCTTTGTTCAAGACTGAATAGATTCAATTCTTTTAGCCTGCCTGCATACGACATGCCTTTTAAACCCGGGATATCCCCCTTTCAAGATTGTTTCAGCCAATCGGAGCACAGAAAGACATTCATTTATTATGCAGCAACAGCACAAATCCAACCCAAGTTAGGAATTTCTAACCCTTAAGTTTTAAAAGGCGTTTTAACAACCGTTTGGGGTGTTGTAAACTGATCAGACATGTTTCATGACCTCAGCCTCTTACGTTAAAAAAAAAAAAACAGAGTATCAACAGAATTTGTGTCTTTCTTTTCAATTTAAAAATTGCATTTACTCAAATGTACCTGCCAGCCCACCGAGACGAGCGTGGAAGGGACTTCAATAATGACATTTTGTCCTGGAGAAGCAAAAAGGCCTGTGCTTCTCCATGCTTCAGCACCTAGACCACAAAAAAAAAAAAAAAAACACTGTATATTAGAAATGATTTTACGCCACAGCTGTGGTCAAAGTTTTGCATCACCTAAAAATGTAGGAGTGAGACATAATAAAAGTTACAAATAAAACTATATGAAAATAATTTAGATATTTAATATCATGTATTGGAATCAAAGAAACTAAAATTGTCGAAAGGTCTACTGGAAGCCATAATAGTAGCACAGTATTTCATGTTAGATTTTGTCAGTTTTTTGTTAAGTATGGAAAACTACAAAAGCGGTATGCAATTCAGTATGTTGACGAACATTATTCAGCAGGTTTCACTCGACTTTTATGAAGTTTTAGGTGCTTCTGACTGATCTGAATCCCAACCTCTGCTTGGGACTGCCAGTAACAATAAAGCCAACTATTCAGTGCTTCACTTAATCCCTAGAATGGAAATGAAGGTGCTTTTCTTTCATACCTCCATTTGTTCCATTGACTTGCAGTTTTCTGGCAGATGCAGGCTGAGTATCAGAGAGCGCTCCGGCCAGGTTTAATAAGAACCTGCTTTCAATGGTTTTAATTGGGCTGCCTGTCACAAACTGAGGGATTCCAGCTCTGTTCACCAGGTCTGTTAGGAGTTGACGAATTGAGGTGTACGCATGGCTGTCATATGCTTTCATTTCCAAGAAAGATCTGCAGTCCAGCTCCAGTTTCTTCCACCAGCCTGACTCTGGTTCCTCTAAAGGTTTCATCCCGAGGATGTGGTTCATGAATTTGGGCAACGCTTTCCGGAAGTGATAAAAGTGCTCAACATCTTCTGCTTTAGGAGCCTTGTACATTTTGTTTTGGATGGATGCTCCCAGAATGCTAATCCCAAGTTTATTGAGGATTTTGTTCCCAGGGTATTCAGCAACTGCGTGGTTGCAAGCCCAATACCAGGCTTGACCTCCAATAAACAGACCACCTCCTTCTGCAACAAATTCACGGATATTTTCAGCCTGGTCGTCATCGTAAGCTTGGCAGCAATAAACACTACACTTTTCTTTGAAGTCAGAAAACTTGCAGGAAATTGTTCTTGTTTTAGAAGATCACAGAGGTCGGTCAAATTTTTTCCGAGCCCTATCTTTCCTTCCTTTCCAGCATCAAGCCAACGTATAGCATTGAGGATAAAGGTCTTAATTGGGGGGTGGCTCATATAGGTTTCATGCGATACCACTATGACACGACCCTTGCCATACCGCGCACCTGCAACAAATATTTTTTGGTTTTCGTCAAATGCTATGGAGAAGGCCAAAGGACCATGCACCAGCAAATGGGAAGGATAGCTACTGCATTCTAGATTGAAGTCATTGACACCATTAAGCAGGGACCTCATATGATCAGTCGTGTGATTTACTCCTCGGGGGTTTCTAGGCAGAAATCAGAAAACAAAAACACATTAGAATTTTCTTTAATGGGTATGCAACATAGGTGTCTGTTTAGTTCAATAAGATTAATATTTGGATTTGCCTTCATAGTGATTTAAGGTTAATAAAAGGCAATAGAAATCATTTCTGCTTTTAAAGCAGCAATATATTGATCACATATTATACAAGAAAAAGTTACTCATCCACTAAATGTATTCCTTTAAGCATTTTCTTTTGTCCACAAAAGAGGAAACATTTATGACTACCTGTGTATAATCTGCCCCAAACAGGACCAGTCTTCAGTAAAGTGTGTGGGTGTCATCATTACAAAGCAGCCGAGTGACTATGGCATTGTGGACAAGTCTAAAGTCTTGTCATCTCAGCCTCACTCAGCTCTAGAAAGGCAGCAAGCAGCACGATGCTGCTCAATAGTTGGGTTAACCACAAAAAAAAAAAAGAGAATTAACTTACGGGACTGCCAGCCAGCTCCTTGGTATTTCACTACGGACTGGGCAGACTATAGTTTGTCCATACTCTGCTGTAAAATAAACACCAGCCACACTGGTAATTTTGTTCCCATTGAAAGAGAAAAAAACATCTTCGGTTTGATGTGAATAAGACCAGTGCCAAGCTTGGCCCCCAATGAGCAGGCCGCCCCCTTGCTTTACAAAGCTGACAAGCTCTGCAACCTGGGTGTCAACATATGTGTCCATACAGTAAACCCCCATACCAGCATTGTAATCTTTACTTAACTTAACCTTGGTTCCTGTACTAGAGAGTTCAGTGGCTAAAGAATCTAGGCTACTGTGACACCAACCAGTGCACCAGGGATGGTTTGAGCCAGTTAACTGCATTTCGAATGAACTTAGCAAATCTGGGATCCTTCATGTAGGCTTCATGAGACAGGACCACCATCCGACCCTTGCCATATCGAGAGGCAGCAATCAGGACATCCCCGTTCGTAGTCATGGCAACTGGGAAGGCATCACCCCCTATGAGCACCAGCCCGCCAGGAACGGAATCTCCAGTAAAGTCAAAGCATTCCAGCCTTCCACCAATGAAGCATACGCAGCTTTTGCAATCCATTCTTCAGCTGGACTTTGTAACTGACACAAGAATGCAATATACTTCAGTCTGAAATTGAAAGAAAAATAACATAACAAAAAAAAAAAAGTCATAATTCTAATCAATTTACAATTTT
Source organism: Huso huso (assembly GCA_036884735.1). Taxonomy (NCBI): domain Eukaryota; kingdom Metazoa; phylum Chordata; class Actinopteri; order Acipenseriformes; family Acipenseridae; genus Huso; species Huso huso. The sequence goes on along the minus strand of JAHFZB010000079.1, from coordinate 7,348 downwards.
AGAAATACTTGCCAGTCACATCCAGCAGTTTGGCTTCATTGGCCAATGGCCATCTTTATTACTTTAAGGCACAAGCAAATGGGTGGACCAATAGCACCAACCAGTCTCAGCAGAGCTTAGTTTGATTATTATTAAATCATTTAACAGACGCTTTTTATCCAAAGTGACTTACAAGGTGTCAGGATGTGAGGGGTGGTGTGGGTGGTGACATCAGGTTTCAGGAAAGCAGTACACAAAAGGCAGGAGTGCAGGGCAAAACTGCGCAGCTGCGCTTCGTTCAAACCATAAATAAATGAGCATGATGGCCAAAGCAACAAAACACAAATCAATGCATATGAATACCTAAACATACACTATTTCAGGTCGCAATCATAACACTTACTCTCTGTCCCTCCAAATCACTCCACCCAAACAACGGTTTTCCAGGCTTTTATAGTCTGTGGCTGGAGCCCAATTAATCGATAATTAACAATTACCTGGTTAAGGCTCTAGCCACATTCTCACATGTATTTCTGGCTGGGAGGAATTTAACCCCTCCCTGCCAATCCAAAGCAAACCACAGCAAAAATCATAATAATAATAGAAACAAATATTCATAGAAGAAGAGACGGACAACAGCCTCAAGTTCTCCGTACGCTGACGCCCACAGTCTCCCAACACAGACACACAAGCCGCAGGAAAGCCAAGGAACAGCGAGAGATGAGAGACAAGTCAGCCCAAACCAGCGGAACAATGCACTCTTGCCGGCAAAGAACACAACAAACACAAATAATACATGATTACTGAGAGCAAAGTCCCGTCCCTTTCCCCAGTCCATTTTACACAGGTCCCTATTTTAGACCATGAAATGTTATTAAATAAGCAATTTTACAGTGAAAAAACACAGCATTTAAACCACATCCTCTTCCTCCATATTCAGAAACATCTGACTGATTCTATAGATCTTAAATGTTTTACGTAACTTGTGTTGCCAGGGACACACGGCGTATGTATTTTGGAAAGATCTGAACGTTAAATTGTACATAAAGGCTTAATGTACAAGTGGCATTGTCAAAGCCTGTATACTGCCGTCAGAGTTGGGGGTAACGCATTACTGTAATCATATTACTTTTGTCAATAACGAGGTAACATAACGCGTTAGATTTTAATGGGGAGTTCTTCTCACCTTTTCTCTATTGCACGCTTTTATTAGTGGTCTTTTTCTTTTAAAACCAAAGTACATTTCAGTTCAGTTGTGACTGTAAACTTGAACTGCTCTTTATTGTATTTTACAGATGCTCCCTCAGTCATGGTTTCTAATCTGTGCTCTCATTCATCCGCACACACCGTCAAACCAGAAACCCTAACAACTCGTCTTAGCCTAGTGTCTGATTATCACGACAGTAACAGGTGTTCCACAGCCTTTTACTTACAACCCCTCCCCCCCCTTCTTTTTTTTTTTTTTTTTTCTTTCTCTCTCTCTCTCTCTCTCTCTCTCTCTCTCTCTCTCTCTCTCTCTCTCTCTCTCTCTCTCTCTCTGACCTTTTCTCTCATGCTTTTAGCAGTTAATTGAATAACAGTCCATTTCAAATTATCCAATTACCTCATTAAAACTCAGGTGTTTTGCTACCACTCTGATTTCTGATCCTGATGACACCTAGTGGTCAGTCTGCTGCTACTGCAATTTTTCCACTTCCAAATGAGAACAATGTTCTTGACAATCTTACCACACCACAGTATATAATATGTATCTACAAATACATTTGTCTATCTATTATGTTAAGTAATTTATCTAACACGAAGTTGTATATATATATATATTAAGTCCGTTTTTTTTCCAACTAACGCTAGTTATTCTCTTTAAAAAAAAAAAGCCTTATAAACCAGGGCTGGCAATGGAACGGAAACAAGCAATGTGATTGGTCGAAAAGGTTCCAGCTGTCCATATATTGGATGGATAAGGACAGTTAGAGCCTTGTCACTTATTCTAAATGTCACTGCGCTGCCTCACAGAATTTGAAGTACCGGTACCTATCTTGTTTACAGTTACAGATGTTATCGCTGTCTTTAACTCTCACCCTGACTGTCACTTAAAATAATATCTTTTTAGCGGTTTGTAAACACTACAGAAAAACACACTTCTGCACATTATCCACCCTCTCTGACACAGACCTTGAAAAATTACTAGTAAATATATTGACTTACTTTTTGCATGTTTCAATTAAATCAATGTACTCAGTTTCACTTATACTTTTGTGGTCCCTTAATTGGCGTAAGGATATTTAATAATTTGTTTGCCCTAAAAATTACTTCCAGGTTTTTTTTTTTTTTTTTTTTTTTTTTAATCCACAGACCTGGATTATAAATGCCCTTTATTGTGTCTCTATACTTTGAAGATCCTCGACTTCAGCCAAGACAACGTCCGAGGCCCATATATTCGGCCTTATTGCATACTTATTATGTAACTTCAGTTGCTTTTTTTATTTTCCCTCCTTATGTGTACATTGGAAAGAAACCTGTTTGACACAGAACGCAGATGTATAGTTAAAAGTAAAGAATAGTCTCAACAATTGTTTCGCAGGACAAGACAAGAGAAAGAAATGTAACGAGTATATTCCTTTATTTTTGAAGAAACACACTGACTGCAGTTTATTAATAGGTCACCTCCTCAAAGTTCTGGTAAAGTTTGTGGTTTTGTCTTTTTTTAACAAAAATAATTAGTATAATATTATGCTATGGCTTCACTTTGTAATCTGGTTATTTATTTTATAGTTTTACTTTGCAAGTCAAAATAATAAAACTCTAGAACTAAGTGTAAAACTAAATGTACTGACTGGCAGATGTTCTAAAGCAATCAAGCACGATGCATTATATTTCGTTGTGAATTCCCTACATGTTTTTTCTCAGCAGTTACTTCAGTAGCACATTGCTCTGGCTTATCAGTATAAAAATACTTACTATACAGATAATGTTATCAGAAATGTCTTGCTAATTTTGTGCAAATGTATTCTAGTCACACAGTCCAATTGCATGTTATATTTTGTATATGATGCTTTACCTCGTGTTCTTGAAGGTGGGGGTGTTCAACCCTGGTTAAGTGTATAACTGGGGAGGTGCATTTATATGCTGCACACCCAATGATATTACCCAACCAGATGCTAACGACATATTGTATTTTCCCATCCTCTTCTGCTGCTATTACTGTACTAAGTTCAATTAGCCCATAATTACCAGTACGTATTTTATTTAGACCCACCTGTCTTAGGCTAATAAAGTGTGGGAACATGTGTTCACACAGTATCGGCAGGCAGTGTGGTCCAGTGGTTAAAGAAAAGGGCTTGTAACTAGGAGGTCCCTGGTTCAAATCCCACCTCAGCCACTGACTCATTAGTGACCCAGAGCAAGTCACTTAACCTCCTTGTGCTCCGCCTTTCGGTGAGACGAGTTGTAAGTGACTCTGCAGCTGATGCGTAGTTCACACACCCTAGCCTCTGTAAGTCGCTTTGGATAAAGGTGTTTCTAAATAAACAAATAATAATAATAATAATATAGTGCATTTTGGCAGTTGTATCAAAACTACAAACACAGTAACAATGTACCCATTTATCAGTCCTGATTAGATCGCAATGTAATTTACTGAGAAATTATGTGATTCTGTTTATTGATAGTGTAAAATGAAATTGACAGCATAGTTCATTGGAGAGGCAACACCCCTGCAGGAAGTGTTGCAGTCCACGTTTTAGTTTAGCCTGGTTGTGAACAATTTAAAAGTTCAGCCAGTAATAGGTCTCTTTCTTTATCGGGGGTCAATGAGTCTATTCACACAGCCTTGCTTGACCCATTGGATCAGTGAAAGCACACATGAGAAAATAAATGACGCAAACCATGATGAATAAGTAATGCTAAACACAGGAGCTAGATGACACAAAGACAATGCTTGCTGTTTAACCCTTTTGAATAAACGTGTTTGGTCCCACAGCCACTGGTAAAATGGAACTTTAACATCGTTCGTTTGAAACCTTGAAAGGTTTTATAAAAACAAACAGCATGAAATAGTTTATATTTCGAAGACTGGTAATATATATATATAGATCTGATGTGAAATTAAATTTTAGCAACGTAATTGTTTTTGCCTTTCAACAGTTTGAAATGTAATAACAGAAAACGGAAAGTAATTCACAAGACGCCAGATGTTTGACTAAAAAGAAACACACACACACACACACACACACACACACGCAATAAAACGCACCCTACACGTCCAGTGGTTTTGACCCATAGTACGCTGCACAATTTACTAGATACTTGTTAGTTTAGTTTGTTTTTATTCTCGATTATTGAAATGACATGCACTGAAAAAAAAAAGAGAAAAAGAATATATATATATATATATATATATATATATATATATATATATATATATATTATTTTATTTATTTATTTATTTTTAATAAGGCAGTTAGTAGGTTAATGTTGCTGCGGACCATGAACGTGTTTAAGTTTGACTCTTTAAATAAAATGTTGATACTGTTATTATTATTATTATTATTATTATTATTATTATTATTATTATTATTATTATTATTATTACTTTACTGAAGTAGGCTAAAATGTTATTTTTCCCCCATTAAAACCGTGTCGATGTTCTTTATTTAAATTAATGTTCAGTTTTCATATTTGCCTGTTGTGTACCCATTCAATCAAACCAATTAGAATTTGCTTGAATCGTTAAAGATGTTTTTCAAGTCAAGTAAGCTTTATTTGTGTTAAAAAAACACAAATAAAGTTGCAGTCTTTCTTTTGCAGCCAGTGCCATCTTACTTTAGGCACGTACCTGAAATCGTAAGGCAATTCATATTTTTGCTTATATAATATATCCTATTACTCTCCCCCGTCATTCTGCGCAGTGTCAGCCCTTGTTAAAAATATAAAATAATGTACACGATCCGAAGCAACTGCAAAACTTGGTTAATAATATTTAAAATAAAATATATAAATATTTTAAAAATAGCAATTAATGACTTGTTGCAGTAGCAGCAGTAACATTATTGTTTTAAGTTATTTTATTATGGGCAAACTTTGGCAGACATCATTTTTAGAGGAATAAGACCATTTTAATGGTATAAAACAAGAAACAACTTTGACAGGTCATTCCTGCAATTACGTTTATACAGTTAAATACTTACCTTCTAAAGAACAGGACTTGCTTTCCTTTTAATAAACTACATGTGGGAATTCTAGGTGCAGCTCTGTGCAGAGATGCCATTGGTACTGGTTGTGCCATTTATTTATTTTTTTCTTAGCAGACACCCTTATCCAGGGCGACTTACAATTGTTACATCACATTATTTTTACATACAATTACTCATTTATACAGTTGGGTTTTACTGGCGCAATCTAGACAAAGTACCTTGCTCAAAGGTACAACAGCAGTGTCCCCACCCGGGATTGAACCCACAACCCTCCGGGTCAAGAGTCCAGAGCCCTAACCACTACTCCACACTGCTGCCCATTTGATGCTACTTGCATGTATTTGTAATGAATGCATGCTCAGTAAGTACATATTGAACATTTTATGCTGAAACACCTGCACAATTTTTGTCGACTTGCACTTACTGAAACCCGTAGAATTTCACAACAGCAAGGGTTGCTTGGTTTTAGGGTTCATGTAACACATTACTGTAATCTGATTATATTTTAGTAACTTGTAACTAATTTTATATTACATTTTATGCTAAACAATAACAGTTACATTGAAAAAAGGATTATAGCAACATGGAAATCAGAAGGCGCTTCAACAGTGGCAGTCACATGAATGATTTTTACATCTGCTTGCTATAAAATGGTGTCAGAGGAGGGAACAAGCTGGATCTTCAAAGAATATTTCAAAGACAACAAGAAATCACTGTAAAATGTAAACTGTGCCAAAGAAGTCTATGTTTGTAACTGCAACTAGTTTTTTTCCCAAAAGTAATAAGTTACTAGTTACAATTTTGAAGTAACTTTTATGTTTCATGTAACAAAACTTGGTAAATATATTTAGCATTGTACACCACAGTGTGCAAGACAATGTAATAGAAATACAAATGCGAGTTAGCTTACTTTTATAGACGATGATTAGCCAAAGAGCAGACAGTGAGTCTTGATTGTGAAGCTGACGTTTCTCAGAAGTGCAGACAGGAGCTCCGTCTCTGTGTGGAAGGAGTCCAGGCAGACTCCAGCTTATAAGGGTTCATTTCCTACATAGTCACTCCCCTTATCATGGGTTCAGAAATGTCTGTAAAGACATATCCCACAATGACCTCAAAGGTATTTCAGACAGCCCACGTTTATGAAAGTGATTTCAGTGAGACCTTCACAAGAACCTGGTGTTGTGCCAAAGTGTGTATCATATTCTGAGGAAACAATTAGAACACACAAAAAAAAAATGTATTTGGGAACTACATTAGGTTACCAGACATTCCGTGAAAACTGGGATTGTCAGTTTCAGCCTTAATTTGTTGTCCCAGTGTTATGGTAACAGTGTCTTCGGAAGAAGTCTCCCTAGCAGTTTTTGGCACCTTTCGGTGGCAAATACCGTCACAAGCAAAAGTGTCTCTGCCGTATTTCACTCCAGCACAATTATAATATCGTAATAAAATAAAATGTGAAATATACTATCGTGATAGTTGTATTTACTAGATATTTTAATTGTTTAACGCTTTTGTCTTGGAAGATCGGAGAACATTGTACTGATAATTGGTGCATTTTCTACTGTAGCTGAACAGAATACTGTCTCCAACTACTTTTCAATTGGACACATACAGCCTGATTTTCAGGAGGGGCAAAACACATTTGCAACACCAGATAGGTGGCAAACTTCAAAAGTCCTAGAAGTCAGCTGCGCAGTGGCATTTCAGGGTGTGTTTTTTATGAAAATGCACCGCGTACAGCTTGTTAAGCAATTGAAGTCCGTGAATTAGTTCTATTTTGCAAATAACACCTTAGTTTCAAAAGGTGCAAACGCTGATGTGCCCACTTTGGCCACCAAAATACACTTGCTAATTGAGACATGACCTCTCGTGTCTTAAAGTGCGACCGCTGACAGGGCTACCAAGCTGTAATCTACAATGGAGGATATCAAGTGCTTACAAAGCACCCAGAGGGGAAGGAAGGAAGGGAAAACGAAACCCAGAATATTTCGTCACGTCAGACATATTAACCTCTAACTCCAATACATTATGCATAGATACAGATTGATATAGGTATAACGGGGCTGTGTGGATCTGCTTAAGTCACCTGAAAGGATCATCCCTCCTCGAATCGGACGAAGCGTTGATTAGATCGGCTGGGTCATGGTGGTTCAGCCTCGACCACAGAGCGCCATTGA